>CM046834.1:44973589-45033064 GCA_025618425.1 Heliocidaris tuberculata | reverse complement strand
TTTTGTTGAATTAGCTTGATTTTATTTGATTTTATTTACCAAACATAAAATCATTATATAACAACATACATTATAACAGAAAATAATATTGGAAGGATCACCCTGCTAAGCTGTGCTAAATAACTTTTGACTCAGGAGCCAAGAGCCCTAAAAATATACCAGATGCTGGATCAGAGAGAACACAATTTTATGAACACACTGTGCACATTTTGTTTGACACCAGGAACTTTCAGAAGAAAAATATGACAACAGCAACATGCTGAAAATTTCAAAATCATTATTTTCCTTTCCGACTGACAACTTTAAATCTTTTTGATGTCTCTGTCCATGTAATACTTTCCATGTACAAGCTGTAGCAATAGCAGTGTTGACAAATTCAAAGAGAAAAGCTGATCAATCTAGAACTTTGAAAATTCCTGTCCTAAATGGGTCAACCATATTTTCACTTCAAAAGGGGAAATCATAAATATCATACTCATTAAATCTGGGCATTATAATACTTGATATTCTTAGTTTTCACACATTTTCATTTTGTTCTCCTGCATAGTCATCAATCACATACTGATATTACAATGGATTATTTGGAGCCTTGCAATAATATCAGCTTCAGATTCAGATTTATTGGCTGTTTTCAATCATATTGGTTAGACTACATACTGTATGTAATATTCTTGCTCTTTAATGAATCAAATGGATTTCTGAAAATTTAGAATAATACAGTTTGCCTTCAAGTGGTCAATTAAAGAAAACAAACCTTTTTGGATATGGCAGAAATGACAAAATATATTCTGAAAATACACATATCAAAAACCTTTCCTCGTAATATTCAAATACACAAGATTATTGATGGATTGTAAAAGAATACAACACAAACTAGTAAGCTTTGGGGAAAGTGGCTCATATCCATAAAAACAGACTATATAAAACTTGGTTTAACTTAAATTCACTGATTTAAGGAACAAATGCCAAGTGTCTGTCTGTTGGTCTGTCAACCTATTTTTCTGTATAAATTACTGTAATTCCATAACAAAATGCAAAAACAAAATTTATCCAGTCATAAAATAAAAATGAGAAAATGATTTCATATTAACAAAATTTTCATCAGCTCATTTGGTTTCAGATCTATGGCCATTTTTACAGGAGGCAAAGGTTGACACTTGGCACTCCATAAGTCAATGTACTAACTCAACTCACTTAGTCAAGGTTTAAGAGTTGGTCACATTTGTCCCATAATGATGACGATAAAGATAATGATTAGTTGTTGCCAATTTGCGCAAACATTATTTTTGTGGAAAATAAATAGGAATTCTTTGTGGTAGGTCAGATTTCTCTGATATATGGTAATGGGCCCCCCTCTCCGAGTTTATCCTCTCGGTGGAATTGCTCGGCCACCCATTTTTCAGGACAGAGCTCACCGATATCTTCTGAGAGCCAACGGTCTGTGCTCCTTCGAGGTGACATTAGTTCAGAAGAATTATGTGGGCAGTGTCCGTCATGCTTGATTGACAGAACTCTACCGATTTTATCGGTCATGCGTGACCACTTTAATCGTCATCGCTATAGGTACGCTTTATATGCACATACATTATCGTTATCTTTATCGGACAAATGTGACTAGGGCCCTGTTTCATAAAACTTGTTATCAATAACAAGTTGCAATAACTGTTACAAGCTACTGAAATCCTTGCATCTGATTGGCTGAGACCAAATTTGTCATAGAAATGTAGCAGTTGTTACTGATAACAAGTTATAAGAAACTGGACCCAGCCCTTTACACTTAGTCTGCCTATATGAATATGAGCCACTGACATTGATATAAAGACATCTGCATAGACTAGATTCAGACTTACCATCAGAATCTTCCAGCCATGCCATATCCTGGTCATAGATCTCCACATCAGTCTTGGCTGCAAAGAAAGGGGAAAATTCATTTTTTGAATAATACAGCTAATATCTTACAAGGTAAACATGTACATGTACGTTATTTTGAAGATACTACTTGAAACTCTGACATGGTCATGACAATTATTGAATTATCTGTTAATTTGTCTCAGAATGTATTTTTTTCTTAAATCCCTGAAATCTTAAAGTAGAATTTCATTGATTTTGAATATTGATTTAATTTTTATTATTGCATAGGTGAAGCTTAGATTGAACAAGGTTATCAAAATTCAACGCTTGGAAACATTTGAAGTAATGATTATTATCAATTATAAAATGATATAACACAGCCCGCTATAGCACCTATAGAGCTCTTTGAACGCTGCTGAGATATGTGACGTCATATCGGGGAGCAATCCATCCTAAGCAGACGATGCCCCATAACAGCTTATACATTTTCAGTGCCTGTTTTATCATCTCATCTGCACTTATTTCTCTTACTTCACTAGCGTCAGTATAAATGCTTATTTGTTGCCTCACTCTAAATTTCCTGCATGGTATTATTTTGATGAAAAATGCAGCGTTAAAAAAATAAAGGAATCAATCGCTTGTAAACAAAAAAAGATGCCATTGTATTTTCAGCTGCATGCACCGCGGCATGTCGGCGTTTCAAAAGGGAACGAATACCATCCATGCTATAATTCAGCGGGCTTTACAATTCGAAGGTGTGATTTCTTTGATTGATCACTGACCCTTATCATGACTTTTTACAAACAAAAGATTTTAGTTACTAGAAACGGTTTCACTTCCCTTTTAGAATGATGTGAAATACGGTCATGGTGAAACAAACCAAACTCTTTATAATTTAAAAATAATTGCATTGCAGTTACGTTCACTTGATATGATGGGATGTCGTCTGTTTAGGCAGGATTGGCACCTGATGTGACGTCACGAAAACATCGGTATATTTCTGGCGAATCGCTCGGATATCCCAGATGCTGAGAAGTGTTTTTTATTTGTGTTATTTTTTAATCATCAAACACGTAGTTAACGTAAAACTTATACGATTACCATCTGCAAGCTTTCTAGTTTCTAGAGATACATTATTGAGCATATTTGTGATTTGCTTTGAATATCTACTTTAAGGAAAAGTGATACATGTTTTTTCTTTGCAGTGTACTCAGTTTATAAAACATCCCTCTTCTTGGGAGTTGATGGAAGGAATAAATCAATCTAATAGAGGGATAAGTGACTCTGCATACTATATTTTGATCGTAAGTTAAAGTCTTGGCGGAAAATGGAAACTAATTATTTTTTTAGTACACAACAGATGTTGAGCTCCTCCCAAATTAATATCAGAGTTGCCAATTTGTGTTTAACTGATCACAACTTTCAAACTCCATTTCATTTGTATCCCGAAACGGTGAAACAGATTTTCCTAAACTTTTCTATAATCTGTTTCTCTCATTTTTATCTTCTTTTGAAAAAGAATCTAAACAAAACAAAACCAAACAAACCCATAACACTTTTTACATCATTAGGAAACACAAAGCCACCCTTAAAAACTATATAAGCCATGCAAATAGTTAAGGAGTAAGGAGCATAAGGGGGAAATGATTTTATATCAAGGCCTGCATAAAAGATAAATTAGGGTTAACTTCTGTGCAAATGCGTGCCCATACAAGTCTGCTGACTACTGGTAGTGTACTTGTGCCTTTATTTACGGTTTAAGTTTGTTATGGAAACTTGCAATACCTCTTTTAATAGTCTATACAGTTGTAAAGTTGACATTTTGGACATACTATATTGACATGAAGCCTAAACATACAGAGAGAAGTATCTGTTGGTGATTGGTGCCCTCTTAAGTTAACTTGATGCCAGGGTGGAATTCCCCTTGAATGCATATCTTACAGGTTGGGAGAAACTACAATGATAAAATAGAAATTACAGAATACACACAATAAAATTAGAATTACTTTATTACATACATGTAGTTAAAAACAAGTAGTCAGTCTTAATCACAACACTTCATACCATAACCACAAGAAATGATAAATAAAAGTTAATAATCCCAAGAGCAAAAAAAAAAATGAAATAAAAATGTGTGTTAATTCAATACGCTTCTATGGTCAGATGAAAATACATTCATAGAGCAATAAAAATGTAATTTTTGCAAAGGTTCTGAAAGCTGACACTACACAAATTAAATCAAATTGATAAATCAGTTTTGTATCTAATTCTTTTACTTTTTTAATTTAATAAATCAGCATTTAGTTCCTGACATTTGTAACTTTTTATGATCACCAATTTCTTTGAAGTGATTGATTAACTTTGTGAAAAATTGTAAAATCAGCTCAAATGCCAGTGAATTGTGTGCAGTCCTCTAACTACATATAATAATTAAGGATTTGTGAAAGTATGAGAGAAAATGGAACCCGTTTACTATCCTAAACAAGTGAATGAGTAAATTACGCAATGCGTAATAAATGTCCCCGCCGGAAGTGCAGATCTGTGGAAATTAACTAGCCTGAACCTTAAAACTTCAGTGAAAAACTTTAGTGAATAAAATAATAATGTTACTGCATGCAAAAGAAGAGAATACCAACAATGCATGTATACAACTGAAATATAAAACATGAAAACATTATGAACCTTCAGCCATTTTGAATAAATTTGCATAAATTTGCATGAATAATGAATTTCAAAATTCTGTGTAGAAGTTTGGAAGCCCCCACCCAGCCCTATCAGATAAAACAATCGGAATAAAAATCCGATGTGAAATAGAGGATAAGTAGCATTTTTCGTCAATTTTGAATAAATTTGCATAAATTTGCATAATTAATGAATTTCAAAATTCTGTGCAGAAGTTTGGAAGCCCCCACCCAGCCCTATCAGATAAAACAATCGGAATCAAAATCCGATGTGAAATAGAGAAGTAGCATTTTTCGTCAATTTTGAATAAATTTGCATAAATTTGCATAATTAATGAATTTCAAAATTCTGTGTAGAAGTTTGGAAGCCCCCACCCAGCCCTATCAGATAAAACAATCGGAATCAAAATCCGATGTGAAATAGAGGAAGTAGCATTTTTCGTCAATTTTGAATAAATTTGCATAAATTTGCATAATTATTGAATTTCAAAATTCTGTGTAGAAGTTTGGAAGCCCCCACCCAGCCCTATCAGATAAAACAATCGGAATCAAAATCCGATGTGAAATAGAGGAGAAGTAGCATTTTTCGTCGATTTTGAATAAACTTGCATAAATTTGCATAATTAATGAATTTCAAAATTCTGTGTAGAAG
This sequence comes from Heliocidaris tuberculata, assembly GCA_025618425.1. Classification (NCBI taxonomy): domain Eukaryota; kingdom Metazoa; phylum Echinodermata; class Echinoidea; order Camarodonta; family Echinometridae; genus Heliocidaris; species Heliocidaris tuberculata. Next base: position 45,027,880 of record CM046834.1, on the reverse strand, counting down.
TTTGGAAGCCCCCACCCAGCCCTATCAGATAAAACAATCGGAATCAAAATCGGCCAAGAAATGACGGAGAAGTAGCATTTTCTAACATTTGAGCACACACGGACAGACGGACGGACACACACACACACACACACACACACGCACACACGTACGGAGCCCATTTCATAGTCCCCTTGCGAACTTCGTTCGGCGGGGAAAAAAAAAAAATCGCGATCAATCGCTAGCGCAAGACGCTCGGCTTCTCCGCTGCGCTGCAGTCACAAAAACCAAGCACCAGTGCTTGGCGATTTCAGAGTGGGTTTCCAGCCCGTACGGTATTCTGTGATAGAGCGAGGTATGCCAACCGTAAGAGTTCTTTAGGGTTCGGTGGTACTCTATCCCGACATCACTGTTCAATCGTAAATATCTTAATATATAAACGACCGATCAGCTTATAAAACTCAGGCGATTCCTGTCTGAGCTAAAGGTTTGCAATTATGATTACAGCATTAGCTGGAACAGTGATTTTTTTTTCAATCCTAGGCAAAGTTAATCAATGCCTTTAATGGGTGATGGAATATCTAAATTTCCAAAACACTTAAAAAAAAACAATAGTTTGATCCAGAGGAGTAACTATACATTTTGACAAATAATTTTTTTTATAAGTTCCTTAATACCATAAACGTCTATCTGAACTTTTGATACATGACACTTTTTGCAAATTGCTAACAATGCCAATTCTCATTACAATAAACTTTCGCGAATCTGGACCACTAGTGTAATTTGTGAAAGCCTCTTGCCTGTCAAAGTTTCTGGTTTTATAATCAATATTTTCAAATTTCAGTATCATTGGTATTTTGCTTTTAAGATGGCCACCTAATCAAAATGACCATAGATCTACCATGACCAATTTATATCACATAATTTGAACCCGTCATATTTCGGTACTATCCTTTATTTTCTATTGCTCTTATCCTATTGAAACACGGAAATGACAAATTACAAGACAGTGATAAACAAGAAGCGGCTTCAAAACACCAAGAGGGGACACAAGAGAATGAGAATATGAGAATATAATGTACAATGTATTACTGCCTTTACATAAAATATGATGCTATAGGCTAGGCCTGCATATATTAAAAAGTGACAGGAAACATGCAAAAAGAGAAAGAAGGTAATAACTAATAATGAAGCACATATGAGATGGGCAACCCCAAGGTAATCTATACATTACAGATTACATCAAAGATGTTAGTCTGATGACTGAATCAAGATGAAAGCACAACTATTGCCTGGCTCAGACCAAATATCAAGGAAATTTATACTTTGTCTTTGATGCAACTATTTACACTTGGTAGGACTCAAAATGAACAAAATACCTTGGATTTGCCCAAATAAACTTTAGACATCAGAGAAAGACAAAGAGGACATATAATCTAAAATGATTAAAGTTGGATGTGACATAATAATGAAAGTTTAAATGATCTATTACCTCCAGTTGGAACTGTAAATACAATGAAAGAATACAAAAAATTTGAAAATGACAATTAAGCAGTTGCAGTTGTAGCACATATCACATAATGTAATGTCAGATGTGGGTTCCAAAATGCTTTGGAAATTATTACCCAGGCTTTAGGAAAAGAGAAAGCATGAAAAAGAGTGAGAAAACATCAGGAAGAAATAAAATCAAATCAAGTATTTAAGATTAAGGGGGGAAAAAAGTTGGTAATGGATTTAGTACGACTTAGACATCTATTTCTTTCAACCTTACATGTTTGTAGCTTTCCAACAGATATTAGAGCTATCTAGGTAAGCAGAAATGTTGCATTTATTTAGAGTGATTGATGGAAAAAAAAATCATTGTCCATCTCAAATGCAGGGTTCTCCACCTCTTGGAATTCTCACTTATTCCCTATTCTAAGTTCAACTGTTATGAAAAGAGGCTTATCTGTGATTTGTAAAATAATAATTTTTTAAAATTCTATCCATCTTAAATATTTCTTATCGAGCAGCAGCTAGACACAAGGTATTTATTGGTGCTAGGGATTTCCATTTCATCTACCCCCCCCCCCCAAAAATTTAGAACAATTACTAGAATCTAGTTTTTTGTGAATGTACAATTTCACACAAGTCCTACACTTACAAGTGAAACAGTCTTTGTGGCCCACATGCTCAGTGAGAACCTTCCCGTACGCTTCCAGCTGCTTGATGATCCTGGCATAGAGTTCAGCGTCTTGTCTGCCACCGCGGATGCTCCCACAGAAATAGATCTTCAGCGTACGGTCACCCATGATTGCAGCAGATTCAAAAGAAGGTGTGGAGTTCTGGTAAAAGTGAGAAATAATTTGTGAGCTTCCTCGGTCTTTTTATTTCTATGTGGAAGAATATCATAGAAACAACCTCACATGAAAAGGATTGCGCTTGAAGTGCTCTCATAATTAAAAATGACAAGAAACTTTGAACTTGTTTGTGTAGTCCTATGTAATTGTAAACATGTCTGTATCCAATGCTTTAACGGTTAGTGATTTTTTCAACCAGATGTGGTCATTTATAATTTTTAGTAGTCTAAACCTCATATAGATATACAAGTCATTACTAAGTTGCAACATAATAACTTGACATTTAAACTGTACTAAACTTCATCTCCAAGTCCATCCAAAGCTAGAATTTGAATAAATGAACACAGGCAAAGAAGATTCATGGACGATGATCAGATTGCTTTGTGGCCTATGGGTGTCTTTATCTTAGTGCCGAAGCAGAAGATGCCTGGCGCGGATATGTGCAGAGCCGACATGTAGCAAGGTCACAAGGTCTTGTCTGATGGTGAACCTTAAAATTGCCTAATGGTAGATCTCATCTCGGTCAATGACATTTACAATTACAGGTCTGGTAGCTAGAGCAGCAGAGATTTAACAGAGGATTTGAATGATACCATATCCTACTCTTAGCAGTAGCTCTTAAAGACTTACACATTTCCTCTTGCCTTGGGCTTTGAGAATTTTTAGGGAGGGGATTGAGGTTGAAATATCTGACCTTGGCTTGGTCATTGTGAAAAAAGTATTATTAAACTAGATCTAACTGTAGTGTTAGTGTTATAGACTATCTATTATTACTAACTTAGTTTTTAAGTCACTATTGTTAGGACTTAGATTCTGAACTGCCTATGTTAGCAGGAGAAAGGATAAAAGGCCAGGCGAAGGAGAGAAGGATTAGCTTTTTACTCTTACATGGAGCCTTCCAGACTACTCCCCTACTAAAAACAAAAACAAAAACGAGACAATCATTGACAAGGCGTAGTCCAACCTGTCACACCCAGAAACCGATGCCTCCCGGGGTCCACACACACTTATGCGAGGTTATTGGAGATAACCCAGAGTCGGACAGGTCGGACTATAGTACAGGATGTGGGAATGGAAAGAAGACACCATGACCACGTCCACAATGCATAATGCGTGCAACTGCGCAGAGTGAGTGATTCACCTAGGGATACCTAGGGAAGATACTGAACGCAGGCACTAGGCCTCTGTATTCAGTTCCAAGTTCTTCTTCCTTTTTAACATGGCTGGATCGTTTCCTGGTGCAGGCGACTCATAGTCATACTTAATCGGCTCACTTTTCCAGCACTCCAAAGCTACTTCAAAACTGTGCACACTCGGGGCAGTAATGGTGTCGTTGGAGAGATTATTCCATGGTTTACGTATTCGTACATAAAAAGAATTTTTGTATCTCTGAGTTTTAGTCCTAGGAATAAACAATTTCTTACTATGCCCTCTTGTCTGATCTCTGGATTGTAATACAAGATTTGGTGTTACATCAGAATCATATTTATTAAAAATCTTGTACATTTCAATCATATCACCTCGAGCCCTCCTGTAAGCCAAAGTAGGGATATTCAACTGTCTCAGTCATTGTGCATAAGGCAGCCCCTTTAAATTTGGGACTAATCTAGTCGCTCTTCTTTGGACATTTTCCAAAGCATGGATATGTTTCTTTAGGTGGGGGCTCCACACAGCATGAGCGTACTCTATTTGAGGGCGAACAAGTGATTTGTACAAAAGGGAGAAATTTTCCTTATCTAAATAAAGGTTCGTCTGATTAAATTCATTACATTAGACTGTTTGCCTTTGCCTTAATGATCTTTGTATGAAAATCTTCTTCAAAATTCAGCTTATCATCAATCACCACTCAGATTAGACCGAAAATTCTGTCTCTCTTTCATTAGCCTCTTAATTTTGACAGGGTCGGCCATTCACTTAGAGACAGAAACGCTCCTATCACTCTGCTGTGCAAACTGACTGAGAGCCGACGATCAGTCGGCATGTAGTTGTTAAAATGTGAATATTACGATTTTTAAAAATATTTGTGTAAATTAAATAGATTAGGCCTAGGCTCTATACTTAAACGAACATGTTCAACTTACCAATTTGACTGTTTTATTCCTTTTAATGCTCCTTTTTCAGGTAATTCAGGGTCCAAGTTGTTCTCGGTTTGAAAATCTTACGCTGCATTCAAACTGTTTCCACTGCGCAGGAATGAAGATGACATCGTAGCCGTTCTAGTCTACGTACAAGGGAAAATTATTATGAAGGAAAAAATGTGATGAATTCATTACGAACTCGCACACATGAATTTTTTCCCTTCATAATAATTTTCCCTTGTACGTAGACTAGAACGGCTACGATGTCATCTTCATTCCTGCGCAGTGGAAACAGTTTGAATGCAGCGTAAGATTTTCAAACCGAGAACAACTTGGACCCTGAATTACCTGAAAAAGGAGCATTAAAAGGAATAAAACAGTCAAATTGGTAAGTTGAACATGTTCGTTTAAGTATAGAGCCTAGGCCTAATCTATTTAATTTACACAAATATTTTTAAAAATCATAATATTCACATTTTAACAACTACATGCCGACTGATCGTCGGCTCTCAGTCAGTTTGTACAGCAGAGTGATAGGAGCGTTTCTGTCTCTAAGACTAAGTGAATGGCCGACCCTGTCAAAATTAAGAGGCTAATGAACGAGAGACAGAATTTTCGGTCTACACTCAGATGACACTTGCATGAGGGCACTTGGTGAATTATCACATGTCATATTATACACAAATGGCCTTGCCTGGGCAGACTGAGAGTTCCAATGGTGAATTATCACATGTCATATTTCTGGCGCTAATGCACTTTCGTATCCATGCCCATTGGGTACCCTACCCCTACCCCTAACCCTAGGCTAGGGTTAGGGGTAGGGGTAGGGGTAGGGTATGGATACGAAAGTGCATTAGCGCCATATTTCTTAGGGTTGAATCTTAGCAGCCCTTTGTCAGACTAGCAGTATTGCTATCTAGTGGTGTCCTATTACCAAAGATTTGTTTTTCAAATGTATACTATATTGTGATCAATTTTTGGTAATAATAAAGTTCTTTCATTCAGTTCTTTCATTCAGCATTGGAGCCTACATCAAAGTACATGTATCAAGATCCCTCTGAAGGGCAATACAATCATTTTCATCTCTAATATACTTGAAAATGTCGTTTTGATTTATTTCCTACCTAATTCTCTCATGATAATACTAGTCTTTCATATCATAAATATAATCGTAAAACGTATACTCACAATTCTGTAATTTGTGTTACAAAAAACGTTGTTTTTCGAGCAGCTGACCGAGGTTTCACCGGTTTGGGATTTGTAAACATTCACACGTGCGCGCGCCCGCCCGGACATTGGCAACATTTTATCATAGATGGCGCTCAACCTGACCATTCACAGGAGTTCTGTACTAGAGTTTGGTAACGGTTTTGATCATGGTTTTGATTGTTTCAAAGTAAAGTTGCATCGAAATTCCGGTAGGCTCGAAAAAGCGCCACGTTGTAGCGCTCTTTCGATCCTTCCAAGTTCCAATGCTACTTGACCTTTTGTGCCTAAATACTGGTAAAAAGTAATCATGTTTTTGAGGGGTGTGTATAGATAGGGGATCAACTAATTTCATTGCCAACGAGTTATAGCAGAACTTTTTTTTCCGACAAGCAAGCAACAAACAAAAAAAAAAAACACACCCATGCACAAACAAAAATAAAAACAAAAACAAAATAAAATTTAAATAAAACAAACAAAAATTATGATTATTTTCTATAATTATGATTTCTCTCCCTCTCTTCTTCTTCTTCTTCTTTCTCTGTGCGTTTGTGTCTCTCTCAGTCTTGCTCCCCCCCCCCCCCCCATACATCAATTTGGTGTGATGTGTAGTCAATATGACATCACCTTAAACAAGAAAAAGGGGGCTATTCGAGTCAGTGTGTGAGTAGAATATGATTTTTTAGGGGGAGGGGTCAACATTGAATGCAAAATTTTAAAAGGAAGGTGTTTTCTATTAATTTGGGGCTAAAATTCTTCATCTTTCATAGGAACTTTAAATGTATAATGGTGTGTTATCTTTCTAAGCAATTTTAGACCACTCGGCCTTCAACTAACGCTGTTATATATTCAGATCCAATCATTAAAGCTGCCCTATTTGAGATGTCGATTGTGACATACTGTACTGGCGGAACCGTCTCGTTTGTCCGAATTAAGCGCCTTTACCCTCGGGGCAGTATTCAAAATATATTGGAGAAAAAGATCCTACTGTGTAATACATTTTGAGAAAAAAAGAATCATTTATAGTCATTTTGTGTGTTGGAGCAAATGGGGAGTTGTCCCATTGGTTGCTGTAAAATCTTTAACATTTCTTGACGGGACACGTCTACCCCTTCCCCCCCCCCCCCCCCCCCCGATCGCCGCCCAGGGCTCCAGAATCCCCACAGGTATATCGACCGATAATTTTTCTGCGTCCATTCATAAATTAAATTGTTGTGTTTTCCTTGTACATTTAGTGAATTTGGTAGTGCTTTACTTTTTCGCTTGTGATTGTTTATTTATCCATACGATATACATGTAGAACATACAAACGATTACCAGTTATTATTAATGCTCTTCACATTTTACACTCTTATTTTGCATGTCATATCTAATTATCCTGCGACATTTACACTTTTATTTACCGTATACATTGCAAATAATTCATATAATTATGCGTTTTGTTTTATAACCTATTTAATTATCAGCTTGTGATTTAGTGAGTCATAATCATGTGTTGATATCAATGTGAAACAAATAAACTTCAGACTTCAAATCTCAGACTTTGAATTAAGTTTGCCTGTCACGTGAGCACATGCCATGCTGGTTCCTGACATAGTAACTTCCTCATTGTGTCCTAAGTGAGTGAGACTCACAATTTGGGAGCCAGGGGCAAGCAGATCCACGCATTCTCCTCAGTTAGAGAAAGCGACGAAGTCGTCTGTATATCGGTAGCAGCAACAGTGATTGCCTAAAGTGATAGGATGTAAAGAAATCGATTATTTTAATTGACTTGGGGGGGGGGGGGGGATGGTCGCAAAATGATTAATGATGAATTATAATTTCTTTAAATCGAGCCGAGAAAAAGGCCAAGGACGAGTGATATTCCTCATTGATTGATTCATTCCGATTCTGTAAACAATTCTGTTGGATTTAGAACTACTTCGAGTCTAGACATTCTTAACATATATATTATTAGAAATATTACCCGAAATTTGTTACAATGGAAGTATTATCAAAGAGATGGGAATGTGAATACCACTGGGTCTTCATTTTTGTACTACATGTAAAATATATTCATCATCATTTAGGTTTTGGAACAAAATACTGGTTTCAGCAGTGTGCTCATTATTCTATTCACTTGTTCGTTCATTCATCTTCTCTTATTCATCCATTTCTTACTTTTGAAAGGAACAATGATCTATTCTTTCATAAGAGCAAACATAACATAGAAAAACCTCAAATTAAATTAATTAAAATTAGTCACCAGAAATTTATATAATGAATGATTAATTTCAATATTTAAACATCAGCAAACATGGCTAAAAGATAATAAAGGTGCTTAAACAAGTAAAAAAACAACAACAACAACAACAAACGAACATGAAGTAAGGGAAAAGAAAAATAAACATGTATAATACAAAGACACACAAATACAGGGGGCGCATCTATAATTGTCCAATGGGGGGGGGGGGGGGTCCCGCAATTAATTTTTCTGAGGAGCGTTCATGATTTCGAGAATCCCACCGGCCCTCTAAGTGTGCCTGGGTGTGGGTAGGCAGCAAATGAAAAAATAAAAATCCCAGTACCTTTCTTCTCGGGAATGATTTTCCCACTGGAATCCCGCTGATCCTGAAAGCCATCTCATTGGTGGTGGTGGTGGTGGGTGGGTGGGGTAGGGGAAAAAAAAAACTTCCCGTGATGTTCGAGAGAAGAAAAAAAATCAAATAATCTTCATTGAAAATGTGTCAACACACGTTCAGAGAACTGGCTGGGCATGAGTTGCAGGCATCTTCGGGACCGTTACCCGTTGCAGCCACGACGACCACTCCTATGGTGTAAGCACGGGCTATGAAGCGTCGTTCATAGCATCACTGACGGCTCCAGTGAAAGCCCTGGATGCGATCAATGGGCGGTTCCCACTATTGGCTACCCAGTTGAGGGCTGCAGGGTGGAAATTGAAAAGGGTAGATTGTGAACTTTTCATTCACTGTCGTTTGTACTTTCTATTTTACTCTAACATTGCTACGTCGGTATATTATAGCCGCCCCTTTCTCTCTCTCTCTCTCTCTCTTTTCTCTTTCGTAGCTCACCCCAACTCCTGTATGGCCCTGCACACAATTACCCTCTAATAAGGGTGACATTAAAAATCATATTCATTGTCAGTGTCACTGTCATTGTCGTCATTGTCATTATCTCTCACCTGTCTGAAATCATACAATTTTACTTTAATCGGCCCTGTTTGTTTGTTTGTTTTTGTTTTGTTTTGTTTTGTTTTGTTTTGTTTTTGTTTTTGTTTTTGTTTTGTTTTGTTTTGTTTTGTTTTGTTTTTTTGTTTTTTTGTTGTTGGTTGGTTTTTGTTTGGTTATTTCGTTTTTCATTCTTTGGCTTATTTATATTGGTTATTTGATTCCTAATCATGTACTGTCGATTCAATAATGGTTACTTTCGTGATCTGTATTTTCTAGTTTCCTCACATTCCCCTTCATTCCTTTGATATGCATGCTAAAGCTTAGAATGGTACGACCAGTGGCGGAGATGTGTTACGCAATTCTATTCATTGGGGGGGGGGGGAGCGACCTATTGTTAAACCCCCCCCCCCCCCCCATGAAAAAATATCCTGCATATTTTCGCCCATGTGTATGACACTGTAAGCTGTATGAAGACACAATAGTGGATAAAGTGAATACAATTTTTATGTGACCTAAAAAGGCCTGGGCCCTCTTGCATAAAAAGTTGCGTTTAATCGCAAGTCAAAAAATTTAACGCAACTTGATTTTCAACCAATCAGAATCGCGTATTCGGGACTAGGGTTAAATTTTTTGAGTTGCATTTAATCGCAACTTTTTATGCAAGAGGGCCCTGATAAGATTTTTACGGAATATTGTAACCCCCCCCCCCCCTCTTTTTTTTTTTTTTTTTTTTTTTTTTTTTTTTTTTTTTTACAAAATCTTGGATCCGCCGCTGCTATAACACTCACCAGCGATGGCTGTACTCATGTCACCCGTGCCATCGCATTAGGAAATACGTTCGCCATACACTAGAGCGCGGTTAGCTATTCCGTATGTTTAACTTGCTACGGTTCCAGCTATGTGCATACCGTGCCCTATAAAGGAAAAGAATAGTAATAAGATTTTACGAAATCAGGGGCAGCTGAGTGGAGGCAGACAAGGGGCACAATCAGAAACATGGGAGCGACTTTTTCGTTCACTGGCGGAGGGGGGGGGGTGCTGAGGGTTGCCTTTTCACTCTCTGACAAGCAACACAAAAAAAAAAATATCTTCACATTTTCGCGAACGGGTGCCCCTTCAAACTAAAAATTCACCGACAGCACCCTAGCATCCCATGCAGCACCCGGTTCTATCGGAGGGTCTACCCACCCCCTGAAAAAATAAAACACCAATGATTATGAAAGGGGGCTCGCGGTATAGTATGCATTGGCAATAGTTATAAAATGACTATTGTTGTGTCTTTAGCGACATTACAATAAGTCATGGCAAAACGTTTTGCCTCATTGCGTTTCGATTAAAAGTGTTGGGACAGCTTTATTCTTTATAACTTATGCATAAAACTACTGACTTGATATCTATGATCTAAGCTATTTCAGATTTTGTTTCATTGATTAATATAAGAGATAAGTTTGAATATAGTCTGTCTGGCTTTACACGTGCCCTGATATTAGCTCCGCTTACCTTCTTGATGGCTGGCTTCAAAACGTCTACTTAACAATATTGTTATGCGAGGTCGCATTGAGACCAAGCGAGGAAATTTTGGAAAATTTCTCCTCAATTTATGAGGTTTTAAAAGCAATTTGGTTACAATTTCCTTTGAAATAAATGATATGTGATTATTGAAAGAGTTATTATTTTTTTTTTTTAATGGTTGAAATTCTGCCAGGCCGGGGATAGTATGACATGATATTCTGCTTCGCCCCTTTTTTAGGTGAAAAGTTAGTTCAATGCCCTGACTGCTTTTCAGTTATTTGGGCGCAACACTGCATTGTATGAACCAGGGGTGGGTGCAGGGATCTAGGGGGGAGTTTCCCCCTTCCAGCGCGAAGTGCGAAAACTTTGCCGTTTTTGAAAATTTTGAGGCAAATTTGACGTTCTGGCAAATTTGAAAGAAAGATAACTGCTCGTATACCCCCCCCCCCCCTTCCATTTTTTTAGGCGAAAAATTATAGTTCGATGCCCTGACTGCTTTTCAATTATTTTGGACGCAATACTGCACTGTATGTAACAGGGGTGGGCGCAGGGAAGGGGGAGTCTCCTTTCCCCCCTCCCGCGCGAAGCGCCAAAGCTTTGACGTTCTGGCAAATTTGAGAGAAAGATAAAGGAGATTTCCCCCTTCCCGCGCGAAGTGCGAAAACTTGGCCGTTTTAGAAAATTTTGAGGCAAATTTGACGTTCTGACAAATTTGAGAGAAAGATAACTGCTCCTATACCCCCCCCCCTCCTTTTTTTAGGTGAAAAGTTATAGTTCGATGCCCTGACTGCTTTTCAATTATTTGGACGCAATACTGCACTGTATGTAACAGGGGTGGGCTCAGGGAAGCGGGATTCCCCCCCCCCCCCCCCCGCGTGAAGCGCGAAAACTTTGCCATTTTAGCAAATTTTGGGAGAAAGATAACGGCTGGTAGCAACTTTTTAGGATTTTTTTCTCTCACTTCCCTCGCTTTTTCGCTCTCGCTTTTTTTTTTTATTTTTTTTTTTAGTTGCCGTTTTTTATTTATTTACTTTTTTGGGGGCGACCGCCCGTCTTGCTACGCGCCTGTTTGCTGGGTTCAGGCTGTTTGTTTTATACATCTGATTTTGTGTTGCAGGTCCGGCCTTTAAAGCAAAGCATAGCAGCAGCAAGAACAACAACAGCAAACAACAACACACAAACAAACAAAACAGAACATATAAGTTCTGAAGTGTAAATGAATACTACGCTTAATTAGGTATATAGTGCAATTATTTTACATATTGACAAAATGAAACTGTTTCGTTGGTTCATCATACCAAGAAATCAATGTAGAGAAGCGGTGGAGCTAGAATTTTATATATGAAACAATATGGATGGTGCTGGCGAAACCAGCAAATTGCATGATTTAATGAACGATTTCAGTGTTAAAACTGTATACTCTTAACCTGAAAAAAGCCAACTCCTATATTTCAGAACAACTGGGCGTTATGGCGTGCGCCTGTAATCTAGCTAACAGTGGAAGTTATAAACTGATTCAGTGGACACAGGTTCGAGACTGCGAGTCACGTCTTTCGGATGGTGACGTTAAAGGTCGGTCCCCAGACGTAATTAATCATATATGATTGATACACGTCTGTAAAAACCCAATTACACACACACACACAACAGAGCGGGCACCGAATTACCACCTTTGCGCACCGCACCCCTTGCCCACCTTTGCCCCCCCCCCACACACACACACTAAGACACCCCTATTTACGCCGAAACACAGAACTAACAACTATCAATATACCGTAATACACTTACCTACGAGATTCATTTTAGAATCGTAATTGTAATCTCTTTGGTCGATTCGGTCCTGGCCCCACCAGTTGACGGGTCCAACGGTTCACCCGCTGTGGTGACCACCGTATTTTCTTCGATGTATTCAACTCCTGGTAAATAATAATAATAATAATAACGTTTTATTTACCCAGGGTATAGCCACTTCAGTTATCAAACTGCTCTTCCAGCGGGCCCTGCATAACATAATATGTTATTATTACCCTTCTCCATTCTAATATGCCGAGCGCCTGGCTAGGAGGCTGAAGGTCCCATTTTTTTCGAACCCACGACCCCCCGCTCATGAGGCGGGCGCTCTAACCAACTGAGCCAACATGTCCGGTACACGGTAACCTTTGGAGCTAAAACTGTGAGTGAATTATTTGAATGAGTTCCTTGAGTTTCAGAACAGGAAAACCTTTTATTAAAAAGGTGAGACATCCTTGCAGAAATTTTTATGCTTCTTTCCCCTCATTATTGACGAGAGCTCTTTTTAAAGCTTTCCGGGGCTCCCTTTTATTGAGTTTTCTTCGCTCACCACCTCTGTTTTACTATAGCATCGATCGATCTTGTCTTGCTTTAAATAATTTGTTGAAACCGATTGAAGAAAAAGGTCTTCTTTTTTGTATATCTCTTTATACACTAAAATGTGCTTTTACGATTGTTTAGTTCCTAATTGTTCTTCATTTAATTCATGTCTTGTTTAATACCTTCGTTGTCGCTGCTCATAATCATGTATTTATATAACATTTTTTACTTGTCCACGCAGCAACAGTACAATGCCAATTTCTAACAATTTGCTGGAAGTCCCCTTAATTTATTTGGAATAAATATGTAAGGGCCTGGTTGAAATAATTGTTCTTTGTCTTATGCCTGCATTTCTTTTCTTTTTCATAATAACATTATCAATATTTCTAAATAAATTGCTTCGTCATCATTTCCAAGTTCAAACTGAGCATGCACCTCCACCAGTGATAAACTCTTATCTTTATGACTGAAATTGTAATAGGCCTAAATGAAGTTAATGTGGATTGGACATAGTGAATAAAGCCAAACCTTCAGTTCTAACTTTATGTTTGACTTATTTCGCCTTGTTTGTAATTTAACATGAAGAAAAACATGAGACATTTGGGATGGATCTTTAAAAAATGAAATATATACATATATATATATATATATATTTAAAGCACAATGGGAGCTAATTACTTAGATATTAAACTGCCATTGATCACGGTTATCACAATTGGTTTGTGAATATTTTGTGCATTTTGTATTTGTGTCAAAAGACATGCATTTTTTAATGAAGAACAAACGATCTAAGCTGAAATGAAGTCAGGGAATATAGAGATGCAAGCTCTTCGTCATCAATTTTTATTTTTCTGTAGGTAGGCTAATCATTTTCATAGCGGACAGGTGACATAGTATGGTACAGTGGAAAACAGATCATGAATAAAAGTGTATAGGGTTCGAATCCCAACCACCGCATATATTTGGCAAGGCAGTAATCTACATTTGCCACTCTCGACCCAGGTGAATCAAATGGGTACCCGAGGAAGAAATTCTCCAACGTGTTATTATGAAAGAGAGGCTAAATAATTTATGATACAGGAATTATTCACAACGACTCATGCGCTTCTGGGCCCTATTTCATAAAAACTATTGCTATCGATAACAACTAACACAGATCTATGACAATTTTCCTCTCAGCCAATCAAATTCAATGATTTCAGTAGCTTATAACAATTATTGTAACTTGTTATTGATAACAAGTTTTATGAAACAGGGCCCAGAGGTTAGCTTCATAGTAGTCTAGATTCTATCCGTTTTTTATATTTGGTTTATTCCCTAACGCTGCTCTTTCTCTACACGCATATCCCACACAGAGCGCGACTCTCCACTAATCGCGCAATTTCACCCGTCGAAAAAAAACGTCTAGAAGCTTTTGCCATGATGCGGGGTCAAAAGTTCACGCTAATATATTCTGACGTAATGCCTGGTCGCACACTGTAATGAATATGCATAAGTAAGATCGTGGATTCAGTGTGTGTGTGTGTGTGTGTGTGTGTGTGTGTGTGTGTGCAAGGAGTTATCACAGAACTTTGATTTGATAACTCTTTGGTGTGTGTGTGTTGGTGAACTTTATCTGCACTGATTCCAAAAATGATCCTACTCATGTCACGGTTATCCCTCTGCCTTTGGACAGGCAGCGGAAAAGCTTTGACCACTTATTGACCAAAAATAACCATTTTGGTTACACATTGTTTTATTGAATCAGAGCAAAGAAGGATTTGGTAGGCCCCAAAAATAACAATTTGTGTCTCTTTCCGCCCGAAATGTGATTTAATTTTTTAAATCAGCATCATTAAAGGGGTGGGTCTCGATATCCAAAATTGATGTGAAAATGTGTGTAGGTTCCAAAACAATAAGATTATTCATTGTACTTCAATCGTTTTGACCATTTCGATTATTATGCCCACTTTGATCCACTATGACTACATGATTGTATTTGCAAATTTTTATGAGAAACTAAAAATTAGTGAGCAGCAACGGACTTCCTCTCCAAAAGAACAATTTTGGTGGGGAAGATTATTTTGACAAACTTAATTACCCGGAAGTATCTAAGTATACTTTTGCTCTGATTCCAAGAATGTCAGTCGAATAGCCTTACTCAGGACATTCTGGTCGTTATGGTCACTTTTTGACTCGGAATAACCATTACACCACTCCTTCTATGTCCGAAATCAATTATTGGATGTATCTATTCCGTTCTGAAAATGTCGGTAATATGACTATTTTGCTTATTTTCTGTAGAAACTTGAAACTTATGAAATCTAAAGCTTGTTTTGAAATTCAAAATGTCTGATAGGGAAGCCAATTTATCTGACTAACATTTGCAAGTAAAAGTATAAGACAAGATCATGTTGTTCTGATATTGATAGAAAAAGAATAATGAGAAGTCAACACAAATATCTATCTCCCACTCTAATAAATGGAGCATTTCATTCATTCTCATTTAAATAAGTAACCATGACAACCATGTTTTATCATTTTTCAGTACACCCAGTTATACTCTCCAAAATAAATCATAAAGCATTCCATCACAGCTAATCACTTATTTTTACAAGCCTCCTAAATTGGAAAATTTTGAAATGTCCGTCTGTGACGCGAACTGATCACATTCCCCAAGCTTCATAATTCCGAAGTGTCGTTACTTCGAAGGTTCGTAATTCCATATACAATCTAAAAACTGAAGTGTTAAATATCACCATTTAAAAGTGCCGAGGAGTGACCACTTTTTTCAAAATTCGTGTTTTGAAGTGACTTCGGAACCTCAGGAATTATGAATCTTTTGAAAATACATGTACGAGTGCGTCCCTTTAGATAAGCTCAAACGTACAACACTGTGAATTTTCATGTTATTGCGATTCAAGAATAGTTTTTGTTTTGACATTCATATATGTTGTCAAATGTATACATTGGTGCACTCAGTGCCGTGAAATTTAAGAGGCAAGGGATTTCTGACCGTTCCCTTAGTTTGAGATTCATGCCTCCGTGCCCTTGCCTTCATGGGAAGGGAAAAATATTAATCCTTTTTCAGGTACACGAGCCTCCTCCTCCCCCTCCCCCCCCCCCCCCCCCCCACCCACTTGTTACCTCCCTCTTTGTCCCGACTGGGTATGGGATGACCCTGTAATTATTATATGCGCCACTTTGCATAATATAGAAACATGCCAATGAGGATTGGCGGATGGAATCGGGTCATGGCGGAGATTACAAGTCCAAGTTGATTTTTGCGTTTATCTGCCTGATTATTAAAAAATTTAATCTTCTTTTTTTTAGTGGAGGAGGGAATCTCATAAAAAAATCCAAACATTAAAAACTATGTTGGTTTATTCAACGGTCAAAATACTACCAAACCGAGTCTAGCAGGATCAAAAAGGTGTGATCCGAACATACAGCTCTGTTTATTATTCCACGTATTGAATGAAATAAGAACAAAAGGGACAAGCATAGCAATACAAATTATAAAACAGAACGAAGAAATAAAAATTGATATGTGGTATGGGGGTGGTAACAGAGGCTAATTTACCTATCAAAGGTCAATCCCCACTTGAACATTGAAATATAGGCAAGTTAATTATTGTTATAAACAGTTCAATACAAGATCTAATACTACTATAGCAGTATTAGATCTTGTATTATTGAACTGTTTATAACAAATATTGCTTCTGATATATGTTTACAATGATGAAAAGCTCCAACAGAACACTGTTTTAAACATTAGAAACCTTCTTTAAAATATTGCAACATAATTATCTGTCTATAATGTCAAGTACATGTAGTCATTTTCTACCATAAGACAATGACCAAAATAATTATATACTATAGGAACAAGGCCACATTTTCTTGCCTTTTCAAAAAATGATGGTCATATGGTCAAAATACCCTTGATGGTCGAAATGGTCAACAATGCTGAAATAATATCCAGTAAACGTTATTATGTCTTAATTAACATGACATCTCCATAAAGAACTGGAATAATGTTAAATGGCCAATCGTCACTAAAATGTCGTTTGTTGGTTCAATGAATCAGCACAGCAAAAGCCGCCTTGTCTGCGTGCGAAGCCCTGCCCATTGTGCCTGCCTTTGTTGAGCTCTGCATGGCCTGCCCGCACCGTGCCCGCAATGCCCCGATCAAACACCACTGAAAAAACTGAATATTACGTAATCACTCATGAATGATGCATATTCTTCGTCCAATCAGCGCAGATCGAGCGGGTCTATTCTCCCCGAAAAATTTCGGGAACGGTCGTTAAACTGGCAAATGCGACTGGACTGTTTGCGGGGTCGATTTGGAAGGGCTATACATGTATCAGTTTTAGCGTTGGGGGTGTATTATTTTCTCAACGGATCGCGTTTGTGCGCGAACAGTCCAGGCAGTGGACTAGCTTCATAGACGATGCAGTATAAGTCATTGTTTAGCGCATATGGATATTGTTTGGTACGGGATGTTACATTTACATAAACGAAGGATTAATATCAATGTCATCGCCGATGACATTAATATATATTTTACGGGATATTTTACTTCAAGAGAGCAGACAGCAAAAAAATGATAGGAGGTCACAAGCGTACCCAAGGGGGGGGGGGGGCTGGGGGCAGAGTGCCCTCCCCTGACAACTTTTGACAGAAAAATTTTTCCCCTTTTTTAGACCTTGTTTTTTTTGCTTGTCAGAGAAATCTGGACCCCCCCCCTCCCCCCCCCCCCCCCCCCCCCCCCCCCCCCACTGAGCAACTTTTAGAGCGCTGGGATTTTTTTTTTTTTTTTTTGCCAACACGCCCGTATTTGGGGGTTCCCACCGGGGGCAAAAATGGGGGCACGTCCCCCTACCCCTGCCCCCCCACCCCCCCCCCCCCCACCGATCCGCAATTGCTGAAAAAATAACATCTCGCCGTGGGGGTTGTACACTTTAACTGGACCAAACACTATACCTAAACCTTACCCTAACCCTAACCCTTACCCTAAACCTAAACCTAACCTTAAAACCTATTGTAAATCCAACCCTAATTTTATGTCTTCGACAAAATAAAGCCCGGCTCAATTGTCGCTGGAGCATTTTGTCGGAGCCCCGCCCATGGGAATGAAAGAAGCAACGTGGCAGCCCGTGGCAGCTAATGACGCTAGGTGAGTCAATATCACTGACATTAATTTGACCACTTTATATCTATATCAAGGTCCGTTTTGTAAACACTGCTCTAGTTGATAATGATTCTGTCGTGATTATGATGACGTACATGATTTTATCAGTGCGACATAATGAGTATGATTTCAAGATAATTACCACTTGGCACTATCCACCTTCTTTGCCAAGTGTTTTATTTGGATTATTTCATCCACTTTCATGAATTGCATACAGTGATATCCTATGGCAAGCCATCGGGGTCTACTTACGTCTACTCACCACGCGTACTTGATTTTCGATACACGTACCTATATTGACCAATCAGAAGCCAGTATTCAGTACGCGTACTGTTTTTGGTCATCACGTCACGTGTGTTTAAGGGTACGTGTACTTTACTTTTAGACGTTCCTGACCCCTCCGGCCATAGGTGGCCAAAGGGTTCAGAAGCGTCAGTTACTGTAACGTGTGCTTTGTCATTTAGGTAACGTGTACCTTGACTAGTCATTACGTGACGTCTATACAATTACGTGTGCTCTGGTCATTACGTGACGTCAGCTAAGAGTTAGTCTATTTCCAGGATTTTTTTTTTTTTTTTTTTTTTTTTTTTTTTTTTTTTTGTCAATAAAGCAAAGCATGTAGGTTAATAATATTGTTCAATAAGGGAAGTATAGGTCTTGGCAGGGGTTCAGGGTGTTTAATATATTTCTGTTGGTGACTGATTATTTAGTCGTCCTATAAATTTTTAGAGTAGTAGTAGTAGGCCTACACTCTTTTTAGCAAACTAACAAAAATCAAAGTAAAGTATAAACCGTGCGGAGTTGGTTTATTATTATCATTACTACTAGCTACTACTACTCATTTTTATTTCATTATTATGATTGTTACTATCATAATTATCATTATTATTATTATTATTATTATTATTAATATTGTTTTTATTATCGTCATAAAAAATTTGTCATAATAAAATTAATGTATAAAGTTTATTCATAACTACCATGTAATGAGCGGAGGAAAGAGAAACAAGTTGATGATTTAGATTAGGAGAACTCCCCACATGTACAGCTCATGTTTACTATATATAGTCAAAGCTATATAATAGTGCATACAAAGTATACAATTAAACTTCTACTACATGGACACTATTCACGCTCTTATCCTCCATCTGTTGTGCAATTAAGGGTCATGACCTCTGTGGACTCGTTGTCATGACCACTGGAAGGCCGCCTGTTTACCCAAGGATTAACCAGCTGATATCCAGTGCATAAGGGGTACTAGTACATGAATGGGGAGATGGCTTGCCTATCCTTGCTATAACCAGGGAATCCTAGTTACATTAATACATTCCCATGCTATAACCAAGGAGTTATCTGCTATAATAATTGATACGAGACGTCCTCGTCCTCCTCCCCTCCCCGGCGAAAAAATGTGAACCCCTCCCCCCCCCCCCCCCCCCCCAAAAAAAAAAAAGAAGAAGGAGAAGAAGAAGAAGAAGAAGAAAAAGTAGTGTAAAATAATGATGAGTAAATAATAAAACAAACGGTTTGTTTTCTTAACAATTAAAGAAAAAAAATCTTCTTCATCGGTTGTTACACTCCTTGGCATTATATACTTGAACTTTGAAAAATCATAGAAGATTTGTAATCCATGTGGAGGCAGAGCTAGATTCCACTAAATTTCGTCATATGACCTATACTAAGGGGGGGGGGGTATCGGCTGTCAATGTCACACAGGCCTAATGAATATTCTAGTCGCAAAGGCGTTAGTGAAAAGACTGTTGATAAATTCAATGTATTCATTAAAACAATTATTTTTTTAAAAGACTGAATGTTCGTACGTTATACAGGGAGGGGGCGGGGGGGGGGGGTGACTGTTGCTGGGATGGAACAAGAACACACGCAAACAATTGTATGCCTATTATAAATTAAGATAGATAATTTTCTCAATGAAGCAGTCTAAATCAGATAAATTAAAGGACAATTTTATCACAGGAATGGCAATTGACAGGAGGGGCATTTGTTCCTCGATCAGAAGATTTTCTTTTGTCACAGCAAGGACACTTTTCTTGATTTCGGAACTCGGCAGAGGGCCCATCGAGCCCCTTGCCGAACCCCGGCTCCGCCGCCATGGTAATGTACATATTATGTTCAATCAATTGATGTTTAAATCATCATCAGCATCGATCCTCCTTCTCCCCTACCCCTTTTTATATACAAGAGATCGAGCCTCTGTCCCACAAAATCGTGGTCTCGCATGTAGACTGAGTTTCTATAGTACGCAATGATAAGTACTTCATCTATTGAAAACATTTAATTTTTTTTCAATGTTGCCATACTGCAAAATTATGGTCTTGTGTGTGTTTTGGAGGGGGCAAAACTATTTTGTAGCCCATTAAACTTCTGCCCCTTCCCTTTTACGCCACCGGGTTTCTATCAACAAAAGCACTGTTTCCAGTGCTGTTTCATTACCAGTGTATTATGTAACAGAGCGTGGGAACCATGACTTGTGAGAAAATTTTGGTTTTGGTATGGTGAAATTTTGCCTCTTTATTTTAGAGCACTAAATTTTTTTTATCGTGATACAGCAAAGTTTATTGTCATGGGGGGGGGGGAGACCAATAAAAGAGGAAAGTGCCCCCCCCCCCCAGCCCCACGCGGCTGCCCGGAGACATACAGGAAAATAAGAGGGAGTTTATAGCTACCTAGTAAGATTATTGATATTTTGGGCTGTTGAACTCCATAAAACTTTATACTTTTTACCCCTATGGAAAGCTTATTCATTGTTTACTGCAAATTATTAAGTGCAATATAGGTTCTTGTTTCGCTAAGGGCGGGGGGAAATTGAGTATAGCCCCTGCCCCTTACTTCCGAGGCCTTGACTTGAACCGTGTTTCTACAGAACAGTCTTTAGAAACACTACCTCATTAATATGCGAGGGAATGGTGAAGAGACCGAGTAAGAAACAAAAAATTAGAGCACTAGAAAATATAAATATTTTCCATTGTTTTACTGTAAAATGATTTATGTCACATTATTTTTCCTTGCGAGTGGGCGGAAAGACTGTGTTACCCACTCTATTCGTGGGCCTTGTAGTAGACGGGATTTGTAAATAATAATAATAGTGACCATTTATACCGCGCCATCTTTGTCAAAAGTCATAAGTAGAAAAACACTGCATCTATATTAATCTGCAAGGGAGCGAAGCCAAGGAACTACAAATCCCCATTCTCTGCCCCCACCCCCCCCCCCTTTCCTCGGCTTCTATGACAGGCCTGGGAACGTGTCGAGCCCAACAGTCTGAGAGCTAATTTGGAAGTCCTTGTATATTATTCACTGAGATAAACTATGATAATAACTTAAAACAAACAAATCAATAGCTTATGCCTTATTGTAAAGAACGGTCATGTAGACCTTCAAAAAAAAACTTTCAGTCGAACATAGAGGCCAATTTTTTTTTTAGTCTCTCGCAAATAGTTACATGAAAGGGGAATTTTACCCTGGTATTTAGCTTATTTAAATAAAAGCAGAAAATATATTTTTTTTAGTTCTGCAGGGCAAATGGGATGGGCCCTTACAAGATACGTCACGGTTGCCAAGTTGTGTTTGATTGATTACAACTTTTAAAAATTAATAACATTCTCATTTCTTATCAGATTTTACTCAAACTTTTATTGGTCTGTTATTTCAATTTTCCCCATTCATTTAACATTTTTAAAACAATGTAAGAAAGAAAAATGTATAAATGTATCTGAATTTTCACTTTTCAGTTTGAAATTCAGTGTTTAGTGACGGCACTGGCATTTTAAAATTGCATAGTGGCAGGATGGGGGCATTATTAAAAGAGGAAGTGGGCACAGCTCACTGGAAGTGATAAGGGGCATTTATAAGAAGGGGAAAGGGGGAAGGTACTTATGAACAAAACCGTCACTTATCAGACAAAAATAGGCTGAATCTACTTGAAAATGGGCTAATTTTGGGCTAATTGTGCTAGGGGGTAACTTTCCGGCGGGGGTAATTGTCCTTGTCTTAGATTCATCTCTCACCTCCCACGAAATTTTTGAGATTAGAAATAATAATAATAATGATAATAATAATAATAATAATAATAATAAATAATAATAATAATAATAATAATAATAATAATAATAATAATAATAATAATAATAATAATAATAATAATAATAATAATAATAATAATAATAATAATAATAATAAAATTATGTTACAATTATATAGCGTATTCCGTGAATACTTAATTGCGCTTTACAGTGTCATTTATTATTATTACCCAAGAGAGGTAAACGATGCACGAATTTTACTAGTTTGGAAAGAAAACTGATAGTAGGAAACTTCATATACACCAAGGTGTGGATGTGGAAGGGGGTTCTCCTCCAACCCTAAAAAATTATAGTTTTGAAATCCCTGATGTGTGTCATCAGACGAGAGGGTCTTTAAAAAGAAAATCAGAGGATAAGACAATGCAATATACATCCGGAATGGATGTGGGAGGAAGGGGTTATAGAAAGATGTAGAGCGGGGGGGGGGGGGGGGGAGAAGAATTGTGCCCCTTTTGCCTCCAGCTCCGCTGCCTTGCATTGTAAGTGTAGTAATATGGGTACCTGTAAAACCGCACCGATTCTTTGTTAGCTAGATATGGCTCTTTTTGTCAACAACAAAAAAAGTTGGAAATATAGGTAAAAGGGGGCAATAATAAGAAGAGGAAAGGGTTCTTATCAGAGGTGGAAAGGAGCGCTTATATTAGGTGAAAAGGGGCGCTTATGAGAAAAGGAAAAGGGCACATATTAGAAGGTAAAAGGGGCACCTATCAGAAGTAAACATGCACTTATAAAAGGAGAAAAGGGCATATAATAGAGAGAAAACGGACAATATTTAGATTCGAAAAGGGGCACTTATCAGAAGAAGAAAAGGATAGTTATTAGAGAGATAAGGTGGCAGTTATCAGATTTGAAAAGGTGCACTTTTCAGAAGGCGAAAAAAGGGCGCTTATCAGAAGGGGAAAGGCACTTATTAGAATACATTACGTAAATTTATTTTGAATACTTTCTACTACATCCCATCCTGATACCTCTCCAGCTGACGTATCTCAATGAATGGGGATTGGGTCATTTATTCGGGAGCGTCTGACGGACATCCCCCCCCCCCCCCCCATTTCAAATTCAATGTCTTACAGTGGGCACTTACGATAGAGGGAGTTCTGCTGCATATTTTCATCCTATTTCATTTCGTTATTTTTTCCTACCCCTTTCTATTTGTTGTTTTGCAATCATGAACATTTACGACTGGAATTCACCAGGCAGCCCTTCCCTGCCGATCATTATTACCATTTTTATCGAGGGGGGGGGCATGGGGTCTTATCACTGTTGCAGCCCAACACTGTCATCCAGATGTCACTTGTAATACGTGGAATCATGCTTGATATTTATCCCCTGACTTTTTTAAATATTGAGGTTCTCCTACTGATCCTTTTAATTCTGACCTCCTCCATTCACCCCCCCCCCTTTTTTTTGGGGGGGGGGTACTTGGCAGGTACAAGCAACCATTTAAAATGACGTGTGACATTACACAGTCGTGACTATATTATTCTGCTAGAGTGCATTGGGTTTTATACCTTTCCAACTTAGGCCTACCTCGCTCAGTGAGGGAGGGGGTGGGGGCGTCTGGCGGGCATCCGAGCATCTGCCGCAATTTAAAATGTCTGGCAGTGCATGGCCATTCATGATAGCGGGAGTTTTGCTGAACTTTTCCCTCTAGGTTTCATCCAGTTATTCTCCCCCCCCCCCCCCCCCCCCCCGGCTAATCCAGCTCAATTTTGAATGTCCATCGAAAGGGTCCTTCTGATTACCCCCACCACACTGTTTGAGTCACTATACCGTTTCCTTACATGAACAAAGCAAGAGAAATCAGAAGAAGACGGGAAGGGAATAAATGAACAAGGAAAACAATAGACGAAGAAAATATTTTAATAGGACGATACAAAAAGTGGCAGAGGGGGAAAATACTGGGCTGCACCGACGTACCAATGCACATACAAAATGTGATTATTTTTTTCTTGTGATTACTTATTATTCATTCCCTTATGGAAAACGAGTAAAACAATGAACACATATAAAACAAGAAACAGACATGCTTTCAGAAAAATAGTCCTGCAATAAACCTTTTTAAGGGCGCACTAATATCAAGTTTGTTAACACTGTAAATGATGTTTCTATAAGTGCAAAATATAATGCATGATTTTTTTTTAAATGGAGGGGGGATTCAGAGTTTTATTGGAATTCCACGGTATTAATAAGCATAATGAAACGAATTTCAAGTGTGTAAACATGGAGGGTTGCAGCCCCCTAGCCCCCCCCCCCCCCCCCATATCCCGTTCTGCGGCCTCCGAATTAGTTCACTATGAGGCCGGCCCCGCAAGTCCTGACAACAAAAAAAAAAAAAAAAAAAAAAAAAAAAAAAAAAAAAAAAAAAAAGAGGGGGATACTGTGTAAATGCAGTTTTCAGGTTTTAAAATAACCCGAATCTTCGGAAAAACGAACCTACGGAAAAAACGAAAGTACGGAAAAACGAGTGTCCCCACGGAAAACAATGGATGATAAGCGTGCTTCACATTTTGCAATTTGGGGGGGGGGGGGGTAAAATTTCTAAATCTTCCACTTTCAAAATAACATGAAATATGTATGTATGGAAAAATAGGGGAATGGGCTTCTTTGGGGGGCGGGGGGGGGGTAGGGGTAGGGCTGTGAGCAAGTAGTAAGCTTTTGAGGTGGGCCTTCACAGTGTTTGCCCCACCCCCAAAGAAAAATAAATATAATAAATAGATAAATAAAATAAGCTAGAACCCTTCCGGGGCAACTGGAGCGTAGCGCCGGAAGTGAAAAAGGGGGGTTAGAATGAGGAAGCCTCACCTTTTAGAGTACTAGAAAGCTGATCGCAATGGTAAGTTTGATTGTCGTGGAGTGGGGGCAAAAATACTTCCCCCGACAAATGGAAGCAAGCATCTGCTACATTGTGTCTATCAATACACGAGGGAGGATGGTGACCGTGTGAGAAAATTTTGTTTCAAATGATGAAAGTTTGCATTTTTGAGCACTAATAAGCTTATTAAGCCTGTACATCGTTGGAAAATTATTATTACATGTAATTTTCCTTTTCTGTTTTCTTGTGAGTTTTTTGCCCCCAAACTCGAGGGCATGAGGGCTATCATGCAAGTACAAAATGTAATTTTCTTTTTTTCATTTTCTTCTTTTTTAGTGATTGCCTGTCCGATCTTCTATTATGAAAACGGTTACCTTTCCCTCATTCTCAGTTTATGCAAAAGTGAAGATAATAGACCACAAACCGCAGTATACATGTCTTGAAAAAAGGCTTGAAATAAAATACATGTAGGGCACCCTAATATCAAGTTGGCTAGGCCTGTAAACGATGTTGGTATACGTGGAAAGACATCATAATTATTAGTTCACGGGCCACAGAGCGTTTGAAAAGTGGGGGCAGGAGGTTGAGCACGAGTAAGAGCATAATATGTTATTATTAATATAAGCAAAGAGGAGTGTGTGTGCTTTTGTGTGTGTGTGTGTGGAGGGAAAGCCTGCACTCCCTAGCTTATAGATCACCCCCACCCCCCCCCCCCCCCCGGTTCAGCGACCCCTGAACTTCATCATGATAGAGCCATCCATTTTCATAACAAAGAGGGGAATCCTGATAATTGGGATTTGATTTCCCAAACTCTCATATCCCACATCCCCTATGTAGGGAATAGAAGCGGTCTCATTAAAAAAAAAAAAAAAAAAAAAAAAGCCTTGAATTAGACCATTTCAAAGTAGACGTGACGTATTGAACAAAGCACACGTAATTGAACAGACGTGACGTGACGTAAGGTCACGACAGAGTACACGAAATTGGGTAAACGTCACGTAACGAGTAGACGTGACGGACCGTTCGGTTTTACGTGACGTCTACTGGGTACGCGTACTAGTAGACGTAGGTAGACCCCGATGGCTTGCCATAATATCCTACTGCAGTGCTATCAGCACTTTATATACGACATCGTATGATCCCCTGTATGATGTCAGCAAAAAGAATGCATTGTGTTTGTAACTCGAGAAAGTTTTCTTGTTTTTGAATGTCATCGTGTGGTCCATGTTTATAGAGCAAAATATTATTCAATATGTTCTATAAATTATTCTTCTCCCCCCCCCCCCCTCTCTCTCTCTCTCTGTCTCTCTCTCTTCCTCTCTTAGTTTTTCTTGACTTTTTCTGTCTGTAAATATACTTTCTCTCCGTTTTTTATATGCTGCAGTTTTTCTCTTCGTTTTCATCTACACAGGTCTTTCTTTTTCTAAAATATCTAAACAATCTAACCTCGCACAGCCTTCCCCATCTGTCTCTATTTTTTGAATTCTTCATCTCCCTTCTCTCCCTCTTCCATTTTTATGGATATTCAAATTTGTGTGAATAAATATACCTCATAATAACATTGCATAAAATATTAATTATGTTTCATGCTGTACATAATTATAGTCATTTTTTTTTTGGTATTACACATTACCCTAACTCTTTACATATTTCAATGTTTAAATAAAACAATACAGTAACAGTTAACAAATATGATATAAATTTAATACATAAAAACAGTATATGTACAAGCATATTTCTGTCATAAATTAATCAAGGTGAAAAGAAAAATGAAAGACAATTTTGCCAAGAAAACAAGGAAACAAGTAATGTCATGAGATGAATACATTGTCGGGTGTAGTTATGTGAATTACTGAAAGGGCAGTTATGATAATTTCTGAAATGCTCTTTATTATATAGACAAAATAGCGTAAACCGTCGTTTCTTTCCATATAAGAAATCAGAAATATCTTCCTCGGTTGAGCTTTATAACCATGGGCGGCAGAACCGGGGGGGGGGGGGGGGGCTGGGGATGAGGGGGGCTGCTGCAGCCTCCCCCCCCCCCCCACCCCACCCCCACTTTTTTGTGTAGACACATTTCATAAAATGTCGAGAAAATGTTCGAAAATTGTCATCAATGAGTAGAATGAAATCAGCCCCCACTTTCAAAAACGCTCCGCGGCCCCTGATAACCACAGTCCCGATAAATGTGACATGATTATTTAAAAAAGAAGAAAAAGTTATCAAGAAAGACAAGCTCGTGGCAAGACGACACAGGCAGACGAACGATTTTACAACATGTACCTTTAGCACAGACATATAGTTTCATCTTTTCAATAATAAAGCTAAATTCTAGTTCACATTTTGGCTGTATACATTTAAAAAGGGGAAAAGTATATACACAAGGAATCACACACTGAAGTATATATAGAAAAATACAAATTTCCAACCGATTATCAACGTTTAGGGGAAAGGGTGAATAATACTCGTGAACAAGTATCCGTATCTGTCTCTTCAAACTTGAATCACTGGAAAAGAAATGCTTCCAGAAATTAATGTCACAGTTTCATGGAACAAAATATAGATATGATGAATATAAATACGGGCCATGATTTGTGATGAAAAAAAAAACACACAAGTAAACGTTTAATAAATTAAAATCAAACAAAAACGAAATTACAGTTATTTTAAGAATCAAATATAATTATTAGACTCACAGAGGAAGCACATTATAATATTTATGATTTTATTTTACTCTTCCCAACCGCCTTACCCTTACCAAAACATAAGGGTTTTATGAGAAGACTCAAATGTCTTCACAGAACGGCTCAATAAAGTTACAATAACAACTTCAAGCTAATGGATAAATTGGTTTGATAATATGCAGTCAATGTTTTGTAAGTAAAGACCAAAAGATATGATCGTTCGTCCAACTTGGTTCGTCCAGCTTATCAAGAATCTACGACCACGACAGCATCAGGTCCGCCGATGTCGTTCTTGTTTCCATCCTGCTTCGCTGCTTCATCATCGTCTTCGGGCTCCACTTCATTTTGACCGCAGAGGATGATCATGCGGTAAAACTGGAGCAGGATGACAAGAATGTTTTTACAGGTGAAGAATACCATCATGATGCTGAAGATCTTGACTTCTATCATGAGGTAGAGCCGCATGGCCAGGAACGGACCGTCTTGCATGAGCAGGGTGATCCACATGGACCACATCTCGTTCCGGCAGCAAGAGCAGCAGGAGCAGCATTCCTCGGAGCAGCTGTTGCTGCCATCCTGCAGGACGACACGACGTCGTTTCCCGGCCACCGATGTCAGCACCAGACTGAACTGCACCAAGCTCCAACTCCACAGTCCGAGGATAAAGATGATGAGGATGAGGTCGCAGAAGACATTCTCGTCCTTCAAACTTTCAAGGTTGAACTCCAAGATGTCAGCCGCCATACCGATGTACACCAGGAGAAGCTGGGAGAGTTGGTCACGGGTGAGGTCACCCTTCGGAAGAAGCCATCGGCCGAGGATGAGCAGACACAGGAGGGTCTGCTGTAGGATGAGCTCCCATTCATTCGATGAGAATGCCACGGGAATAGTGACCTGCAAAACGATACAAAGCAGAGGTTAAAACTCAAGTCAGGGAGACCAAATATCAAACAGTGGACATCCAAAATTTCTTAGCATAATTATAGAAATTCTGTTTGGAATTCCAGCTCAGTAGCAAAAGCTTTCAATTGCGCCATTAAGGGTGAAGTTCAGAACCTGCAGACATCACTGCTGTGCAACGTATACGCTGTCAAGATTTGACTGCAGACAGTATCTTTTTCTCGAACCAAACGATTCCGTTTTCGTTCATAGTTGATTTTTTTTTTAATGATTTGTCTATTCTTGATCTTTTATGAACTAAATGTGACTAATTACCCCTTGTACTGTATCGAGGGATGAGGAGTTGTAGACGGTATCGGCAGAACATTCCTCCCACCCTTGCATGTCCCTGTAATTTATTCGTGTGTTGTAGAGATCGAACTGGAGAAGCCACAGCCCAGGGACCACTGATAGGAGATACAGGACCACCGAAGGACACAACCTATGAGATAAAAGATGAAGAAAAGTAATTAATCGTGTGTGAGGGAAGACATCATTAATGTCATAAGAACATTACGAGTGATGGGGCCACACTCTTAGACCCTTCATAGACTGAATACTTTAATTTATTCAGCTCTTCAATCAAACAATCACAACAACAAACTTGATAGTAAATCTGTATATGGTTTTACAGATACTATACATTATTGAAAAACTGCCATCGTTTCTAATAAAGTTTAAATATTGTAACATTAACTGAAGATAAAATGTGGTCCCTAGAACTGACTGAAAAAGATTCGGGATATCTAAATTTCTCCCCTCTTTACGATGGGGGAGTGGCTCGGGTAATTGCCCTCTTATACGGTTGATCTAGGGGTCGATAACCAATGTCTTGAAAACGTTTGGTATTGTAAGAAGAGCTTGTTGCATTTGTCTTCTAGACCGTACATCCCCTTTACCAATCTATAAACAGAACCACTATTGTCCCAGGGTGTGACGGTACTACTACGTGTAGTATTTGATATTTTCAAGGAATACAAGATAGTGATCAATCCCTGATCCCAGCAACGGCACAGACATATAAACTCAAATTTTTAAAAATAGACTACATAGGATGGTAATCAATATTCTAATTCTCACTTTAATATAATGTGAAAATAGTTAGATTTGTGCGATTACAATTGCAATAAATCAAGATAAATTATCACTGAAATTTTTGTTTATATGTATATTGTTGCTAGTCATGTTAACTCCCATTAAAATTAATTTTAAAAGGCATTAACTATTTTGTAGCGACTGGAATATCAAAATATGGAGTTTTGCTTGTCAAGTGTTTAGATCGATGCGCTAAAGTTTGAAAAGAAAGTTTTCTTTACAGTTTTCTTTATATTTTGAAGGGAGGGGAGGGGAGGGGATCAAGGAAGCTATCCCCCTCGCGATTTGGAAATGGACTGAGGCACCAATCGTGTAGCACGGAGTTCCGATCTCACAGGCGAATTAACATGGGAAAAAAATCGGCCGCCCCTCCCATTGGAACAAAAATTACATAGACACTGAATGTTACATGTACGCTTTCTAGAAATCGTAGATTTTCGAGAAAAAAAGACAATCCTAGTTATGACTTTGTATCTTTATACATAAAAACGCTGTTTAGTTTCCATACAGACTTTTTTTGTTTGTGTGTCAACGTGCATGGCGGATTGATCAATCGGGGTCCCGGCAACCGACAGACAAATATAAAATATTTACGTGAACATGATCAATGCCTCGATCATTTTATCTCCCTTCCATTCTGTTTGATCGTTAGGAAGTATTCAGAATAAGCAATAAAGTGGAATCAATCAATACTTCCTTAACTGTTTATGCGGTTCAATAATCAACGTGGTGAGGTGGCGTATATATAACAAAAGGTATTTGTTGCTTCTTTAGTGCTGTGACTGTTTTTAGTCGGGGTAGACGTGCGCGAAAAAGGGGTACAGTATTTTGCGTGCACATGACGTCACAATATTATGTGTTGAATTGGAACTACAATGCGTTGATAATACAACAATAACAAAATAGTGCGACATCACCAGAAAATATGTAGTTTCGATTTACAAAATAACTCATGCGGTTCGATATTTTATTTATTTTTATTTATTTATGTATTTATTTTTGTTTTGTTTAAAAAAAGGCAGATCTTTCCTATCACCTTCTGCAATGCATTGACCCAGCGGGTTTTAGTTAAGATGATTATATTTTTTGGTCCCCCCCCCCCTCCCCCACCTGAAAAGGGGGCACGAGATTTCAGCTAACATGTCATTCTGAATTGAAATGATAATTTGTGTAAACATTATATGATGTGCTATGAAGACAAAAGCGCAAGTGACGAAATTTGCCATTCCAAATTTAAAAGGATTTTAAAAGAGTTTAGAATCGCAATGAAATGGTAACACATTTCAAGAAAATAGAAAGACGGATAGACTGCATGACAGTCAGAATAGGAGACGGGTGGAGAAAATGAACAAAAACTAAATGTAGGGATCTCAGGACAAAACTATGAATAGTGACAGGGGAGAAGGAAAGTGAGTGGGAGGCGCGAGAGAGAGAGAGAGAGAGAGAGAGAGAGAGAGAGAGTAAAGGATGGAAGGGGTGGGACAGGGGAGGAAAGACAGAGAGAGAGAGAGGGGGGGAGAATGAGAGATAATGGGAGAGGAGGGGAGAGGGAGGGAAAGGAGGATGGAGAGAGAAAGGGAAAGGCGGGAGGAGGGGACAGATCCCTACATGTATATAAATGAGCTTTTCTCTCATCGGATATTATCGACGTTTTTGTTTTTTAGAGACCGTGGGAAATTCAATCATAAATCCTTTCATCGATAACTCTGAATTCCCACGGGATGGACAATTCACGACTTCACGTTAAAATCGAAATTATGAGAAAAGTCAGAAGATGGCGTTATCGCATAAAAAATAGCTCTTTTCAGGTAGATAACCATAATAGGCCAATTTATTAATAATCCCGTTGTAAATTAGACTGACTTAATAAAGAAAAAAGAGTTTGACTTGAACTTCAATGCATTTATGATATAAGTACTCCAAAGCTCTGAAAGTTCCTTTCCGGTCACACTATATTAAGTTACATGTAAAATACTTTTCATTACGTTCTTATGTTTATTTTATGTGAGTTTATCGTGAATAAAAACTGAGAGGATTTTGATCCATACCAGTATTCAATATCATTCAGTCCAATTTGATGGTATTTTCTTTTTACACTTCGTTTTTTCTTTTTATTCTTCTTCTGGAAATATAATTAGTAGAAAATGTACATGCATAGAGTTCGATTAAATGAAATATACTATCTTATCTTGCAAAATGCAAAAAGTCAATTTATATTTGGTATTGTTATTCAAAGATAATGGTGTGACTATAAATCATATTACATAAAATATATAATACATAAATATTTTCTAACCTAAATACACATAAATTATAATGTTGCCACATCGGGCCTCTGAATTTGATAAGGTCGCAATTAAAGTTCATTAATTTTAACTTTGTTAAAAGGTCCTGCGATACCTATTGCTTTTTGTAAATCATAAATCATGTAGACGATATTTTCAATAAATCTGTACATATATGTTGTACACTGTAAAAAATTTTAAAAAATGATTGTCCGACCAACTTTTGGGCCATTTTGTGCGCAACTTGGGTTATGCTTTCCCCATTTACGATCTCTTTTTTCTACAACTTAAGCAATAATCACCAGAATTTAGCAAAGAGTTGCCCAAAAGTTGTTCGGACATTTAACATGCTTAAGTACCATCATGTTGGGCAATTTTTTAACCCAATATCTTTACAGCGTATCTGTATATCTTGAATTCATTTTATTGGTCAAATAAATACGGAAATGAAATTAATAATGATAATGATGATACGAATAATAATGATGTTATATTTTTAATGTAATATAATAAATATAACATTATATATAATAGTAATATATAACATTATGATATATTACAATAGGATAGAATATAGGTCTTGATGCGTTTTGAGCGTGCTATGATTTAATGTTCTACAATGAGGACAACTCCAACTGATGAAATAAGATATGATCAGCATTTAACGCATCGTAATACCCCCCCCCCCTAAAATGCAGTAACTAGTATTCAATCACCATGGAATCCTACACAGAACATATCATTATTAAAAAGCTTCTTCGATATTTCTTTTTTAATAAATGACTTCTCCCACCACGAGAAAATGAATAACTAAGTAAGCATCATATTAATGAAGTGTTATTCTTCATGGATAACGTGATATATCAGACACGTGTATTTCTCATAGACAAGAATGATAAAATAATAAAAAGAATGTGATGGAAACGCCTGAATAACTAGTAGATTTTAATAAAGTAGAAATGAAAAGAGGAAAAGTCGAATTATGAGTTCTAGTGAGTTGAATATACTTTCAGAACGCCATTTTCTCCGTCTAAAGTTGCACAAAATAATATTTTTGGAACACGCCTTGTGGTAAAGTATAATTCGTAGGGGGCATGCAGACACAGTTATTATCTCCTTTCTTTACAGTTATTATAATAAATCAAATTGGAAGTATAGAAAATGTCATTAAAGTAGAAGTAGACGTTTTC
This sequence comes from Heliocidaris tuberculata, assembly GCA_025618425.1. Taxonomy (NCBI): domain Eukaryota; kingdom Metazoa; phylum Echinodermata; class Echinoidea; order Camarodonta; family Echinometridae; genus Heliocidaris; species Heliocidaris tuberculata. The sequence goes on along the minus strand of CM046834.1, from coordinate 44,994,984 downwards.
ATTCATAACCTAATGAGTAATGCCCAAACTTTGGTTGAAGCAATCGAGTTCAACTCATATAATTATTTCGTTTTGATTAAAACAGTGAAACACTTTCCAGTCATTTTTCCTTTTCAAATGTTTTTTTTGTGTAAATAAATTTCAAAGCAATTTGCGTGAATTGAAACATGTAAAATGGTGATGTGAGATTCCATTTCACAAAATTTGTATCAATTTAATCATGAAGCACGAGTTTGCTAGTGATTCGAATGATGTAGGGTCTCTTGTAAAACAACATTTTAACCACTGACCACCCTCAATCAATAAGACGAGATGAATCAATAAATACATAAATAAATACATAAATACATAAATAAATAAATAGATAAATACATACATACATACATACATACATACATACATACATACATACATACAGGAATAAATAAATAGATAAATAAAATTAATAAATAAATTAATTAATACATAATTAAAAATGATTTACCATTTCCATTCTCCGTTTTCGGTAAACTTGAAAGTTATACCCATTTCGACTGGTAGAATGATGAGAGGCGCCAAGAGAATGTAGTAGATCATTGAATTATACACACTGGTGACCCGCCACGTTGCTAGAATCCCATGTATGGCGAAGAAAATTCGGGCCAATAGGCCTTTGGCAAACGAAATTATACCCATTTCTGCTGTTGTTTATGCTCCTCCTGTATTTTTCCAGCAAACCTCTGGTCAGATTTGACGGGGTGTTGCAATAATGGCGAAACAGTGAGCACCGTCCTAATTTCTTCGCCTTCTATTAAAATCCCACAAGCATAAAAATCGTTGGCGTAAGAACGTCGATACAAGCAAGCTGCAATGAGATTCAACAAGTTTCACCCATGGCGGAGAGGATAACACGATTTCACTCTTTTTCTGTCAACAAAAAGTTCCTGTAATGAGTTGGCACACCACTCCTCTTGTTTGAAACTCAGTATCTTTCCCCTTATTGACTAAAACAGAGAACGAAAAAAATTGGTATGTCCAAGGCTTTCAGATACTAGTTTCCTTTTCGTCTCTTCCTAAGACATTTCCTTCTGAAGATTGGCTCCTTCTTCCTGGCCAGTTATTGAACAAATAAAGACATGTAAATGTCTGTGTCGTAAAAAAATGCCATAAGCATATCGATTGTGTGCATGCCCCTGTATTTTCAGCTCAGTAGGCATCAACTACGACCAATGCACCTCTGGCTATTGTATCGAAAGCGCAAATCGGCTTGATTGGGGGTCCCTTTTTCATCATCTTGTCGTGCTATTGTTGCCGCGGCGGAATTATCGACGAAGTCATTCTATAGCGACAAGCACTGAATGCCTCTCCGGTTGTTTTGTGACGGTCGTATCCATAGAAACGAGGTACACCCCCAGCTCCATTGCCCACATGGGGCGTTGCACTCTTCAAAATAAATTGGTACAATATAGGGCGGTCCATTTCCAAGAAGTAAGTCCTGCCTTTGCGGTTAAATGGTGGCTGCTACTTTTTACGTTAATAATCTTACGTCAGTAATAATTACGCAAACTTCACATATTGTTATTGCTCACGAGGCAGAAAGTGTTTATTTTCGTTCAGTGGTATCCAACTTGTAATCAATAAATTCCACTATCACTAAAAAGTTACTTTTCCCTCTACACAAGCCGCATGATTTAAGATGAAAAATAATCTTGTAATTTCGGGCAAACTTTCATGGGGGAGGGGGCTGTTGTCTCTTGCCCCAATAGCAACCTTTGACAATTATTGTTTATGGATGACAGCAAAATTGGTTGTGAGTTATGTAACTATATGGCGCTTCAATGGCATTTCCTCCTGGAGGAATATCGGATAAGATATCAAAATTTACGAGACCACCTTGCTGTCCATATAATGAAGTAATGTTTCTCAAAATATCGGTGTTTTCGAAATTTATTTGGGTTTTTGCCTCCTGGACACCGCTCTACCTCCTATATACGCCTGTTAACACTATTACCATTTTTAACGCTTTGGCATATAGAGAATTATTAGAGAGAGATATAATTGGTGTCAAATCTTTTATCTTTAGGTATTTAATGAAATGTTTTCATGAACAATTTCTTCTTTTTGCGATGTATTCTTGAGGGTAAACAGTACTGTTATTAACTTACGATGAGGGTCCAGTTGAAAAGAAAGGAGGAGGGCTGTCTTTTTAGGTCACTCCAAAATCCTCTAACAAGCAACAAAAAAAAGGGGGGCACATATAGTTGCGTACTTATTGTATGTCACTTGGGTTTCCAAAGGGCACGGCCGGCTGAGCCCCCCCCCCCCCCCTTAAAACAGCCAGTGCCAAATTGACACTAATGTAGATTCATTGTAGTATTTTTTGATACAGCACTAACGTCATTTCCAAACTGCCTCCCGATATGTTATAGGAAACCTTTTTGATAGCGGCAACAAAAACACAACAACGGCGAGCCAAACAGACAAAAAGCACGAAATAAATGTTTGAGTTCGTTCCAGCTTTCCAGTATTGTTGAGCGATATTGAACACATATGCACAAAAGTAAGTGATTATGATATTGCTATCTGTATATCGCGTTATGATGGGCATCATGGTCTATATGCATTTCCCTGCGTTCACTCTCACGCGATATGATTGCTTCACCAATTCTAAAATAACTTTTGCTTTAATTCCAGTGCGTAAATTAATTAAAAGTGCTTTTACGTTGATTGCTTTTGTTAACCTCACTGCTATACTTTGGCCAAAAAATACTATACCGACACCTACACTCATGCAAGATGTTAAAGTTTAGGTCTGATAAGCTACGGGCAGAGCTGAAAATGTATATTTACATAGTATCTTCATGACTAAATCGGTAATATTGTAAGTATCCAGTTAAATATTAAAATGAAACGAATGGGTTAACATTAGGGTGACTTATTCTTAGAACCCGAAATTTGATATGAATTTGGGTAGCCTATTGTGTTTTTTTAAATGAAATTTGATGATGTTAAGAGTTATTCTCCGTGCGTATGTTTGACACTGTCATCTCTATGTGGCATTTGTTTATCATTAATGTAAAATCTGCCAACAACCGTCATATTTCTTATTTTTTTTCAATATCAAACACGAAAGAGGGCCATATAAAAAAATGATTGTTAAATTTGCTATTCAAGCATGATAATAAAAGACATCCCATAGTTAAATTTTAAAAAGTTGAAGTCTTTCCTGTTCGTGGTCATTATGATTAAAGGGTTTTCATAAACATGTATAGACATATCTATTTTGATTTTCAAATATTCAAGGTCATTGCATGATTCATGCTCATTGTTTCTCATTCTGTCAATAGGGCCTATATATTCAAAATTCTCTCACACGTGGGGTTTGTTTTTAAAAATGTAATTATGGGCCATATTTTTACTCTACGATCTCCTTCGTATCAAGAAAGACCAACCGATAATCTCTTTAAGAGCTGATCACATTTTTCCGATAACGATAACGATAACGAGATTTTTCATTTAAGGCCCACCCTAAACCCGACCAGTACACTTGCTATAAATGTTTGTTATTAAATTCCTTTTGATAGAAATGCGAGATTGCGCGAAACCAATTTCCTCCGAAAAGAACTTTCTTTGATTTCCTTGATTTTGTTTATTCTTTTCCTTTCGAGTTTCAAGATATTGAGGTATCCCAAAGGGAGCCCCCCTGTCTGCACCAGAGAGACATAGGAAACTTGTTTCCGAGAAACCTTCGTACAAAACACGAGCAGGTTTGTCAGGACGGTGCCAATTCTGAACCGACAGGACTCGGTAACCTGACATGATACTATTTTATCTTTAAACAAACAAAAAATATATATAATATAATAACTTTTAGGGGGAAAAATACATTAAAAGAAAAGAGAGAAGTCAATCATATTATTTAAATGATTAAATTTTGTTTTAAAAAAATAGTTGGTGATAATAGTCAAAATTGACTGATTGCCATAAAACACTAATCAACAACAACACAACAACGACCTACTATTAACATACACGATTATACTCGCACGTATATACACAACACTAAAGGGTGTACCTTTCACTGAAAATTTCGTTATCGTTATCGTTATCGGACAAATGTGACCAGCCCTTAATTGAGTCGTTACAAGTGAGAGGAGATGCGATGGCTCAGTGGTAGGGCAGTGGTCTTTAAACTGGGAGGACCAGGGTTCAAAACCAAGTGGATGCGCTAGTATACCCTTTGGTTGGGCATTAATCCTCATTACCAAATCCCTCTGGAGAGGCGTCGGTCCTCTGGTTGCTTATACTTAGAAGGACATGCTTTCTTATTAGTCAGGTATTTAAACTATCAAACGAGTCTTAGTTGAACTGATTTCATTTAAAGAGAGATTTTAGCATTGAACATGTATAGCTTATTCCATACACTAATTACATTGACTGCAATTACGATAAAAGCATTATACTTAGGTGAAAATACTTCAATTTTTTTTTTCATTCAATTTGCGTGATTACCATCACACTTTGTCCAGAGAAAGAGTATAGACCCAATGATTTATTCTCACATGACGTGTTCTAGTAATCTATCTAATACCATCGTTATGGTTATACATCATTAGTAAATTGGTGTTGATGGTATTAGTACTCTCGTTTGGTAGAGTTGTATAAAATAATGATAGGTCAACGGAGGGCCGAGATGGAAAGTTAAAGCTCATGAATCACATTCACATTAAAAAAAAAAAAAAGGTTATATAATTTTAGGTATGACCTGGATATTCATACTCTTCATTAATTCATATCAAGCAATATACTAAATGCCAAAACTTAATTTATTGATTACACACGTTAGTTGTATTTTTCACTTGTCTGTTCATATTGTTTGGTGTACATGATTATCCGCCTTTCAAGTATTGATCTGTTTATTCAGAGAGCACCTTAGGCTTTGATGTTTTGCCATGCTTATTATTCAATAAATAAAACATGTCATATTCAATAAATATTGCATAAAAACTATGAATAGTTATCCTGAAAAGCCCGTTTTCCCATTATAGGAAGTGCATTATGGTGAAAGCAACATGGTAATTAAGATTGTTTGCTTTGATTGACATTTTGGTCTAAAAAGGTGCTGGTAATTGAGGCGATGTTTTCTGTTAGCAGCAGCAGCAGCAGCAGCAGCATCGTCATTATTATCATCATTATTACTATTATTATTAATTTATAAAGTTGCTACACATGTAATAATTCAAACAAGCTCTCTCTCTTTTCCTTTCTCTCCCTACCTCCCTCCCCTTCTCTCTCTCTCTCTCATTTCCCTCTTCTTTTATCGTTTTCTCTAATTTACCCTTTCTCTCAAGGCCTTTCTCTCCACAATGCATGCTTCCGTCCATCCTCTAATGATGAATGGAAAGGCAGACTGAGTATTACACCTCTTTAATTGTGTTTTGCTCAAAGAAATTGCGATGTACATATTCCATGTATACAGTGTCCTACAGAAAGTAATGGTAATAACAGCAAGGAAATATGAAAATGAAAAAAATCAATAAGTACAAATAATAACAGTTATATTTATTCTAATATAGGTATGCAACATAGAACTATCATTATAACTGAAATACATATATTTAAAGCGGGTCATGTTTTGCATAATTTGATGGAAATAGAAAAGGGTTTCACTATAATACAATTCTACATACAATGAAACAATACATATCTAATGATAAACAACTGAAACTTGAAAACCAAGGTGGTAGAATCTTTCATCTTTCAATTATTAAATTATTCACATGATGCATCAATTGATAAAACATGCAAGGTTTCCCAAACACCCATCCTCGACCACAACAATTTGGAGGAAAAAATACAGAATTTACAAAGATGATGACAAATAAATGTGATCATCATCATCTAGAAAAGGGCTCTAAAAATAAATGAGTAGTTGAAATTGTTCTCTTGGCACTCACAATTTTCCTAACTTCTCAGTGACCTGTACAGTATGTAACATTGCACAAAACATTTGGCATTAAGTACATTTTCCCCACACCTCCCATTAAAAAAAAAAAAAAAAAAAAATCTACTCCATTATAACTTCATTGTCAATTTCAAATGAAATGTGATTTTAATTGAAAAAAAAAAACATTGGTTTTCTTAATGGTAAGCATATTCTAAATTGTAATTTTAGCCCTCATGCATATGTGACAAATATTTTCTCCTAAATAAAACTTTTCTTAGAATTTGAGTGTGGCGGAAGAGTAAAAACAAGTGCTAAACATGAAGTAATTTATGTTAGCAACTATTTCCAACATGTATAAAAAGTAGTTGCAGACCATGCTAGAATTTTCTTTTGCCAAGCAATTACCAAGCATGAGTGAGTGAAAGGGATAATATCATTTAAACTAGCCTTTATTTTCAAGTGAGATTTCCACCACTTTTCTACATTTTTTCTCTAGACATATTTATTTCTAGGATTGCTCACTGCTCATTTAGTTACGAGTATTTGGTGACTCACTCCATCTTTAAATGTGAGAAGTAATTAAATGTTGACAGTTACACATGAACTCTGAAATCATATACACAGTATACTTTACATACAAAAAGGAGTAACTTGCCATCTACAATTTTCAATTTCAACTTCTGCAAATCAGATGTATTAAGAATTCAGCACATTCAGAAGCACATGTGAATTTGTAATCTCTATTAATGTTGATTAGAGAAACAGAACGTTTCAAAGTGACTTGGATTTGAAATGTCAACATAAAACGTTCAATTCCAAATTAAACTCACATCTGAAGGAAATGAATGATTGTCATTTTAAGTTTTGAAATCTATCATTTACAGATAACTCCCTGGATACCTAATGAGGACCAATGAAATACCAGACCAAAAAAGGTTCGTTTTTGAATCACGTCAAATGGAATACATTTTCTTTTCAGACATAAACCACACTTAAAGATAAAGTTGAGTTCTGGTCTTGAGATTGAATTGTGAAAGAAACTGTCTCAAAGCAATTGGGAAAGGTTGCTTATATAGCACATAAGAATTGGTGTATGCTGTAAGGGTTTGGAATCGCCAAAATGATAAGAAATTGACTTGATACTGCTGAGAATCACATGCACTGCACACAGAAATGTGTACATGGGACTACACACAAATGTTTGGCCCAAACATTTCAGCTGTTTTGTTTTTTGGGTCATATTTTGAACCTGAGGGCATTTGAAACGCAATTCTTTTCAGGGGATATTTCTACTATGATAATCTTTCAAAGAAACATTTTAAAAAATGAGAAAGCTCACAAATTATTTTGATCTTTCCCAGAACTCAACCTTCCCTTTAAACATGGTTGATAAAGCACACTGCTTGTCATTTACAGTAAACATTTATAATTTACATTTGAATAAAATCATGCATAAGGTAATACTACTTATTTCAGCAGAGAAATTATTGAAAATAAACTTCATGAATATCCTGTGATGTCAAATGAGAAGTGAATACATAGTAATACTAAATAGATGATCTTGAATACTATTAAGAATCTATTGTTACATGCATATATACAAAGAGGGGTGGTAAATAAGATACAGAACTTGCATTTGACATTGATATTTGACATTGACCTTGATAGTCAAAAGTAATTGCGCCTCTTAATCTTTAACTCATTGGGGACTGTGCTTAACAATACCCTTTAAGAAATGTCTAGAAAAGGACCATTTGACAGATAACAATAATGATTACTATATATGTTTATTAAAAAAACAGGTACCGGTATTAGCTATTGGTCTTGTAATGCCACCTATCCTAGGAAAGGGGCACTGAAGGCTAATGTGCATAAATTGGAGCGATGGAACCTGCAACACTGATATTCATTTCCTCATCCACATAAATTACAGGAGAGTAATTAGGGAATAATTCATGTTAATAGTTATCATTACTGTTATTGGTCCAATGGGACCTTGGGTTAGCACATATTCTTTTCTTCTTTTTTTTTGACACAGAAACATAATTCATTGAGACTTGAGGCAAACCTAGATCAGTTCCCAAGAGGCTTTCATGGATAGCCTATACCATTATTATAGTCTACAGCCAAAAACTTGTACAGACACTTAATTATGACTAGCAATGCTTTTGGGCAAGTGTAAATTCTCTAACAGGTGGGAGATGCCAACAAATTTCATACATTAATATTTCTAGAATAATAGATCAAACACATATCAAAACAAAATAAGTGACAAACTATATCAAGACATAAAAAAATAGAAAGCATATATAAGGAGAATACAAAACAACAGCTGGCTTTATCCTGCATCTACCGTAAAAACATACACAAAGCCTATAAAGCTAAATTGCAGCGTGAAATAACATATTTGTAAATTAAACATATATTAATGAATTAATAAATAGTTTTGGCACACTAAGAGCTTCCTGAAATAGAACTTTTTTTCATAATGGAAATCATAATGGACATCATAAGCAATAGGAATCATTACAATCAACAAAGTTCAGGTAATAATAAAAATGAATGTTTGAATACAATTTCTAATGACCAGCTCTAATACATGCAAACAATGGGAACAGACACTTTACCACATGCATAAGTTGGCTATGTCCAACTACTGTGTTAAGCTTTCCTACAGGTTGAGAATAATGTTTAATCCCAATTGCAGTTTAATGATCACAGTTTTTTTGTTTTTTTTCTACGTACATATCTTTTAAAGCTATTTGTTATTTTTTTATTACCAGTCATGTAAAATATTCCTTTGAATACTTTTCTCTGATGTTTGATATTCAATGTAAATTGTGCACAATTCAACGTTTGTTGCGATGCATGATCTTTAAAAAAATAAATACCATTATGAATGAATGAATGAATAAATAAGCTTTTTTGTAAAAAAGGATGCATATTCAAAAGTTCTCTTGTGTACCTACATTTCTGACTGGAGAAAGAATATCCATGCATATGATATGTGCTAGTTAGCAACTGATCATCATAGGCTCCAGAAATATTATTACTTCAGATTACGACTAAAACTTACTTGGGGACAAAACACATACCAAACGAATGAAGATTTTGTACCAACTTGATGAGGGCTACTAATTTCTTTGAAGAAGACAGACAAAGAATTGCCTAAAGATAAAACCAAGGATGAATGAAAATCTCACTCCAGACAATTGAAAAATACATTGACCTTAGCCCAAGACTTAGGGTTTTAAGAGTTCCCAAGTGGAATGCAAGTACATGTAGTTGTGTATACGGTTGCCACAATCTCAAGAGACCTAGCTATAACTAAGAGCAGTACCCAATTGAACCGAATACAAAAGGTTGAACTAAAAACTATAACAATGATATTGCAGAGTGAGTGAGTGACACTTCATAATAATGCACTATACCAATCAAGTTCCATGCACAATTTCTGAATGCACCTAAATGTATCTACATAGAGTAGCAAAAATATAGTGTACTGTAGCATATACTGATTATCTGATGCTGTAAAAAAAAAAGTAGATTGAATTGCAAGATTATACTTTCATTTTCATTCATTTCAAGTAGCAGATTAGGTCTGAATATATTGCTTTACAGAGGAAACTAATACAGCACTAGCCACCTTGTGTACATTTATGAGTTGTATGTAAAGCAAAAATGAATACTATTTTACTGTCACCAGACACAGAGAACTAATGTATTTTCCAAGCACTGCCCTAACAATATCTTCAGCATTCACAGCTAATGCGTACACACACATGTATATCTCTTACAAAGAGCGAGCATGTGTGTGCAAAGCAAAATATTGCAAATAACATGGATTAAGACCTGACTCATATGGTGTTAATCCTGTGATTAGAGATAATCTCAAGTTCTACCGATGAAATTCCATTTCAACAGAAACTGGCTTGAAGCAATGCAGGGTCCTGTTTCATAAAACTTGTTATCAATAACAACTGCCAAATTTATATGACAAATTTGCTCTCGGCCAATCGGATTCAAGGATTTCAATAGCTTATAACAATTAGTGTAACTTGTTATTGATAACAAGTTTTATGAAACGGGCCCAGGATTGTTTATCATGCAGCAGATTTGTTTGATTTTTTTCAATCAGCAAAAAGTACAGAAATTTCCAAGAACTTGCTGGAAATCTCATTCCTTGAAAAGTACTTCTCAAAAGTACTTCTGAAGCCCGTACTATCAAGTTTGGCTTGATTTCCTTAAGTTTCTCTGCCTATTTCTCAACAATTTTCTACCAAAATTGTGGGGTATATATCAATTTACATTAAACATTCAATGTAAATTTCATTCCATTCTTTGAGAATACATTTTCCATCACAACTAGAACTTAAGATTACTTGTCATTTTGACCCTATGCCAACTGAAATGAAGTGCATAGTGCATTCACAATAATGACATCATACAAAGACAATATCTCTTTTGTACATACATCAAATGCATGGTGGTGGAGACAAGTCTTTCTTTTTTATTTTGAACCCCCTATCCCAGTGCTGCCTTCCACCTCCCCCCTCAATCCCATCTGGTCAGGTTTTCATCAATAGGCTCCCTCACACAATACAATTTAAAACATTATTTTAAAAAGGGGGAAGAAAACTTGTAGCCTGGATTTCAGCTAAACAAGTATTTTTAATTATACAATTTGCAAAAAGTCTTGTAACCCCATGACATCCTGCAAAACAATTTTACAACCTACATTTTTAAAAGTTAGGTTCTGCAGATGAAACATAGAAAATTAAAAGAAAAACTCATTTTTTGCGAAATCTAGTCTACATCTAAAGGCTTGTTCACATATGCCGTAGTAAAGGAGATTCCTGATATAACAAGGTAATTTTCTGGTCCCCAGGTCCTCGTTATAGTGAGTTTCTACTGTACGTGTAGGACCTTTGTTGTGTGCAGCTACTCCTTTACATCCCCACTAGCAATTCATTTAAACCTTTACCCCTTTCGAGACAATTGACCACATTTTGTGGTTTGACTCAATAACTTTTGGTTCAGAGCTCTAAAAAAATATACCAGATGCACAAGTAGAAAGAGCAAAATTTTCTGCACACACTATGTCCATTTTTAATGCATGACCATATTGCATTTGATGGCAGGAATTTTAAAAACGAGAATAAGCTTTGAAACCCTTAAATTGGCAACACATTGAGAGGTTCAAATCATTGTTTTTCAACTTTTCGACAAAACTCCTAACCATATATATTGTTTTCGAACACATTACACCTTATTAGAATCATGTAGCACTAAAAGAAAAATATTATTGTTGCCAATTTGAAAAACAAAATGTGATCAATTTAGCCCTTAAATAATTCTGTCCTGAAAGGATTAAAAATGCTGTACATGTGTACAGGCCTTCAGTAAGGTTCTATTTTGTGTATCATGAGCGGAGGCTTTAATCCAGAAAAATTTAGCACCAGTTGGGTCTCTGCACAATATGAACAGATTAACACTTGCAATGATTCATGGGAGCAGGGATCGATTCCTCCCATTTCTTTCACCTCGTTGCACCATGGTCAAAATTTAATGGCTTCCTAAAGCTCAGCACCATAAAAGATGAATCTCTATTTTCTTTTTTCCTTTTTCTTTTTTGGCATACCAATAGACTGCATAGAAGGAGACTACTATTTTTTCCAAAAGAGAGAGAGAGAGAGAATAAAAAAAATTGCTGTCTTTTGACAGCAAATGCGATGATAGGTGACAAACACTAAGTTTACTCATATCTTAATAATGCTCTTCTATTCTTCTATATAATCAGCTGAATCATTTCTGAAAATTGCCTCAAAGACTATCCACAGATGGCAAGAATTCAGAAATACAACATGTATGACCAGACTTTATTACAACTATAATCATCTCGTATCTTGACCCCAATTTCAAAGTGTAGCTAGTCATTCCTAAATTGAAGTCCAACATTAGTTTTACAAATTATCAGCAAGTTCATTTTTTTCGCCATGTAAGACTACAAATGTTAGAACTTGCAGTCTTAGTTGAAAACAGGGCCATTATCTCGAAATAAGATGAGGAACTACGAGGTCATGAAAAAGTTTTATGGCCATTGTCATTACTGTTTGATTCCACGGTTGATGCAGCCCTGCACTCATCTGCAATGAGGTTACCATGCCAATAAGAAGTCAAAGCTAGCTCCATCTCCTTCTTCTCCTCCTCCTCCCTCTGGTGCAGAAGCCTGTAGTTGGGAAAAGAGTGGGCAAAAAGAAAATACTGATTTTTAAAATTAATGTTATCCTGGTTTGAGACAGAAAGATTTTGTAAAGCAAAGCAAGACATTTGTATCTATATGTATATTAACAAACAAAAAATATAAGCATGGCTTGTATCATTATTTATAGATATAATTTGATTCAAGTCATTTGGCTCTGTGTACTAAAATCTACAGTGCTCCCAAGTTAACAGTCAAAAAAAGTCTCCACAAATAAATATTTCAAAATATTTGAAAAAAATTTCATACCTGTGCATAGCTTAGAGTCTCTTCTATTAAATGACACCTAAAGATCTGTTGATAATTCCTTCTCCTCTAATTATTTGTTTTAAGGAAGCTCATTTTAGATTTCACTACTGTGAAAGTGATATTTCTTTGTAGCCCATTTGTATGCATTTTAAAGCTCTCTTGGCAGTCAGGTAAAATAATCCAGTAAACCAAACAAGAAGTCGTTTTAAGTTTTCTATAGATCCGTTGGAGCTTTCCTGATCCAAATTGCTCTAAGCTACCTAGTAATTTTTTTTTTAGGGGGGGATAGAGATTAGCTGAAATATTTTCCATCATTACTGACTTATTGCTCTCTTTTTTGCACCATGTATGAAAGTGTTCTATTAAAGCTGCAACAAATATCTACCGTATATCACTGTAAGGCCTACAGTAAAGTTCCACAGTACAATAACATTTATGTAAATTATCCCATTGTATGATTTGAAGACAAGTTAACACCTATACTATCTCTCCTACTTCTACATGTACATAAGATCCTGCTACATCTCCTAATTGTTGAAATTTGTGGATCGTTCTGAAATTAAGAGGGCCATTTGCCTTGGAGCATTGAAAAAGCACTGCCCACCGATATAATGGTATAACGTCCTTGTACTAACCTGATCACTCTCAGCACTAGCTGCTGATGGTTGTGGTGAAGATGGCGGTGGTGAAGATGGCACGGTAGAATATTTTGTGGAACCTGACAGACCAGAGCTGATGCCTCCTGCAGCAGAGGTCGATGATGACGGACTGTCACTTTCCGTTGTGCCCAGTCCAGCCAGGGAAAAGTTGATCCCTTCTACAGACCTTCCTTCATTGAAGTTGGCAGCAGGAAGAAGTCCCTCCATGTCAAAGCTCTTCTCTTTCTTACTTTCCCTTTTGGGTGAAGTCTTCCCAGAGCCTCGACCTCTGGGGGCCTTTGGAGACTTTGCCTTTTCTGACCTCTCCTTCTTTGGTCCCTTTCCACTCTTTTCCATCATGATCTGGCTCATGTCTGCCAAAGGAGATTGGGCAATCTTTGGTTGCTGCTGAACTATCGAGACTGGCACCTCTCGCTTCTGATTTTCCTTTTCCCTTGCCCTCTCCTTCTCCTTGGCACGCTCTTCTTTCTTGGAATCTTTCCTGCTGACTTTGGTCTTGTCGGGTTTCTCAGCTGGGTCTGGAGCTCTTTTGCTTTCCTTTCCCTTTGACTTGGTGGAGTTCACAATGAGCTGGCTCTCATCGTTAGCATCGAGGCCGAGGGAGAATCTGTTCTCTGGGTATTCAAGGTCACCGTTCCTTGTTGATTGTGCAGTGATGGATCCAGGGGACATCATGGGTAGGTCTTGCTGACACTGTAACGCATACAAATAAAACAAACTATGTGTGTCAGGACATGTAAATTCATAAGAAAAGGGACAATTGTTTCCTTCATCGTAATGATGATAGCAAGGTTACTTGAGATGGCTTCCCTAATAGATGTGACTCACTGCACAATGGTATCCTCAAGCACTACTCATAACCTCTTGAACAGCAGAGAAGCTATGATCTACTTACACATCAAAGATTCCCATGTGCATTTGAAAAAACAAATCTTGAAAATGTGCAAATTAAAAATAAAGGGACTGTTGGAAACAGCAAGAAACTGTCTACACAAAAGTAGAACTTTGATATTTATATTCATATTGCCTGCTGAAAGCCAGAAGGGCATTACTTTAACATACTGTCAAAGTGGAAATCGTCACACGATTAATTTTTCGCGCTTGGCCGAGTAAGGTGAATTTCATGTGTTTTTAATTTCGCTGACGCACTAGGCTCATGGGGAAAAGAATACATATACAAAACTATTCGTGTGTGGGGTTTTTGCGCAACTTTCATGCCGCAAAATATTCCATATTTACAGTAGAGTTAACACCCTGCTGGCTGGCTAAACAGATGATAGGCCTACAAGTACCACATGAACCTGATCAAAGTCCTTTTGACATATCAAAATGCCTACGGGCCTACTGCCTACAACATTTTTCGGTAAAAAAGTACTGAACGGTTTCCCTCATATTTATGTTTCCTGTTTGAAATGAATTTTGCTTCTCCGAACAGAATCAAGGAGGAAATTTGAGGAGAAAACTTATTGACTAGTGAATTTACATACAGTTTGACATGTAACTAGGTTTTACTTATATATGTACATGTGATGTAGCCCTGCGGTACACTGTATTAGAGCTCTGAATAACTTACCATTATTACTATGACATGTATCATTATCATTGATAGCCGAAGAGCCATGGGATAGTCATATTTGGATGAGTAATTTTGAATGATATCCTGTCTCTGCTTTCTACCTGATAACAATACATGTACATCACACAAACTGATCCAAATTGGGCAATCAACCCAAACAAATAGTGTGCTACTTTCCAAGCCAAATATATACACTGCATACTCACAAGTGCAAATGAATAATATTGGCAAAAATTACGCATACTGTAAGAATTTCCTATACAAAAGAGGAATGTCCTCAATCGAGATATTTTCATCACAACTACAAATTTTTCTCTTCCTTTTATTTTTCATTGCATTTTTGTTTTTCTTGCACAAGATTACCTGTACAGCACTCATTCCCAACAAAATCTGGTTAAAATCAGAACACTGCAACATGAGATCAAAGGAAGAAAAAAAAAAAGGAATTAGATAAGTTTTAATCAAGCACTACAGTTTTGCTTGTTAGAAGCAGAAGTTCCTCTTTTTCAAACATAAACAGGGAAAACATTCATAAAATGCTATCAAGTATCGACAAGTGTACAATTTGTACATATTATTCAGCAAGAGGACACAGCAAATGCTTGTTAATTCAGCTCCAGTTACACAATCAGTTCATAAAATTTTCCCTTGCTGCTCTTTTCCCCGCAATTTATTTGGCCTTGACAATCAGTTTCTGATTAGTGTGCAAGCTTCCAAATCCCATTTTGAGGTTGCAGCTGAGTAGGAAACAATTTTTTTTTCACAAACAAAATGCACAATACACAATTTGGCAACAAACATGTCTACTGTACGAATAATAATCTACATGTAGTCTGGCTTCCTGTATGATTGACATTAAAATATCATATTTTCTTGATATTTTGTCTGATCCAATCTCTAGGAGGGCTATTAGCCTGATACAGTCATCAGATATATTAAGAACTGATGTTGTCAGTAAGGTATGTGGACTCGCCCATTTGAACTGTAGCCCAGCATAAAACAATACACAAAATGAATAGGTTTTAAATAATCACCAGTTTCTGTACAATTAGATGTACATGTACATGTGGGCCTCACAATAAATGCATCCAGTACATCCCACTAAAATGTTGGTACCGAGTGAGGAAACAGAACTGGTGATATTGGAATGATTATACTTTACAAACAACTGGAAACTACATGTATAAACTCACTGACTAAAACTGTTATGTATTGTTCATGTAGCCCTATGAGCTACTGTACATGTAGTAGGTCTAAAAACTGCAGTGTATAAAAACAAACATCTTTCAAAATGCATGCATTGATCAGATTCACAAAGTAAAAACAAGCACTAATGGTGAAAAACAAGAGAATTAATTTGTTCAAATGATGACAATGTTCGCTAAATACAGTTCATTCCATGCAGATGCTTGCAAATACAGTGTACATACATGCATGTTGATATCAAATTATCAATGTAGAGTTCTACATGTCTTCTAATTATGTATAATAATGTGATATGGTGTTTTATAGTATAGGGGTGGCACTAGAGGGTGAGGGTGTAGAGGTGTGGCAGCCTGCATTAAACAACTATGCCAGCAAATTTGGACTTTATCTTTTTATTATGAAATTGCCACAAACAAAAATTGATTAACTTGATTAGTTTTTTTTTTCTTTTTTTTTTTTCTTTTTGCTTCTTGGAATTATTTTATACTCATATCGGCAAATTCCATGTAGAAAAATTTCTGACAAATAATTTCAAATTGTAACTTGTTACCAATTTTGAATATCTTACATGTTTTTTTGTTTTGTTTTGTTTTGTTGTTGTTGTTGTTTTTTTTTTTTTGGGGGGGGTGAACATTTTCTAACGACTTGTCAGCAAATTCTGCCCGAAATCCTCTTTGAAAATGGTCTAGCAACACCCCTTGTACTGTATTCTACAATGTACAGTGTTCTTGTGAGTGTGCTGATTGTGATCAAAACAATTACAGTGAGGCTTTCACAATTACAACTCAACTAATTGATGGTCTACAAAATAGCTGAAAATAGTTCACAAAATCTACCTATCTACCCAAATGTATTCACAAATACATCTAAACTCTCCTCTCCTCCCCACTTACACTATCAACCTGCAGGGTTGCAATTGTATTTTTTTGCACAAGAGTAACAGACATACATGTATTGTAGATTAAATGCATCATGGGGACAAGACACACCAAACATTTTGAAGTGCAAAAAAGGATGAAATCCATCCAATATTTAAGTTTACCTTCTCTATTCCTATACATAATTTTTTTTTAAAGGCTTACATAAGACAAATTTTCTTATTCAAATCAGAATAATTAGTATTTTTCTTTCATTGATTTATTTTGCAATACCACAGCAAAAATAAACTTGAATGGACATTCTTACATTTTCCTAATTTTTTCTTATTCATTAGAGTACAATTTACAACTTAACACTTCTAGATTCTTAATCATGTATTGCAAAAGCAAAACTAAAGTGAAACAAACATAACAAAACTGCAGGTAAATGCAAAAAACCCCCCTCAAAAAACAAAGAAAGAAAAGAAAATCAATCAATTTGTTAACTACAATGTCTGCCGAGAATCAAAAGGGCACTAAGACTCGCAAGTCCTGAACATGTGTTGCTTAAGCTCCCTTCTGCATCTCTGCTAGTGGCTAATGATTTGAGGGGGAAAAACAAAGCTACAGGAAAAGGATAAGCACAGAAGCATCACAGAGGAAGAAAATGTTAGTGGTCTGTGGGTTAAACCAAGACACTATTCACACACACAAATACATGAGCATCCTTTCAGCTACATGTAGTATAAGGCTGGAAGAGTCTTAAATTCAAAGATGCTTGTGTTTTCTTTACAAAATGTTTTACCTTAAGCACTGCACAATGTAAAATATATTTTAGTTCAAAAAAGCTCTTTTGGATATATGTACCCAAGTTAAAACTGAAATTTCTTCACATCAATTTTTTTTTAAATTAATTTTTGTTTTCACAGAGCTCTCTCTTTTTGAGATTTCCAGAGCTAAATCACTCACCATACAAGTATTTCTTTCACTGATTTGCCTTTAATACAGAGGGGAAATTGATCCAAAACTTTCAACTCCTGTAAAGGTACACAAAGCTTCCTACAAAAGCATTCATTTTGACCGCCCTAAATAAGTGTGCTCTTATTTGTAAGTGTGAATAGGACCAAGTGCATGCAAGGAAGAAGAATAATAGGTGGACACCAAGCAGCAAGCATCAGTCTTTCATTCAGTCACTCCAGACAGACAACAAACCTTAGTCTCCCATAAGAAGGGCCCTGAAAACTCATCCTTCCACGTGATCGTCTGAGAGAGAAAAATTAGGGAAGAAATGAACCAGCAGCTAAATGGTGAAAAAGTACATACATCTACTGTATTTCAGAACTTTAGAAACAAATGAAAAAAAAAAAAAATTGCCCGTTTTCAGGTTATACTACATGTATCATCGATCTGTCACTTAATGTTGAAAAAATCCCAGATTTTCAATGTATGAAATGTATGGTATCTAAATGGGTGACAAGAAAAAATGAGTTATTCTGAAAGTGGAAATGATGTAACCCTGTAACCGATCATCAGATCGATAGCCGATTCCGATCAGATTTTGTAAAACCGGACAACAATTTCCGATCGCTGATCAAGAGAAAAAAGCAAAAAATTGAATGACAATAAGAAACATTAGTTGCCACCCAAAAAGGGCTTCAAATTCACAAGTTTTTATCCTGTAAATACTTTTAAAAACATCCATACCCTTGGTTATTTTCTATTTGAAGTTGTTATAGACTCTATTTGTTGATGTTTAATGCTCTTATCTTGCCTCTAAAAGTAAAAAATTGGTCTAAAAGTAGAGCTAGAATATGCAAGCTGCCATTTTGGATTATATCAATTTTGGATGACATCATTTTTTTTTGCTCTCCCAACATTGACAATGTTGGAAAAAATCAAATGGCTCTCTAAAATTTTCTTTTCCAAACTATGCCGTTATAATATATATTTTAAAGTCAAAGAATATTTTCTTGTACTCATAACGCCACATTCTTAATATATAAAGTTGATAGATAGATCTATTTACTTTGTAATCATTACAAGATTCTTACATGAGGATAGACAGTGTGCAGGCATGTGGAGTGTATGCATACAACATGTTCTCTCCTATGCTCTTCACAGGTGTAGTGTGCAATGTTTATCCTTAGTGCCTGAATCTTGTAGCAATTACAAAATTGATATTAGCTTTAAAAATTAAGAATGTAGTGTTAGGAGTAATATAAATTATTCTTTGACATGAAAAAAAAATGCTAGCAGCAAACTTGAAAATCAAAATTTTAGAAAGCTGTTTTATTTTTCCTAACATTATTAATGTTGGACGAGCCTAAAAAAAATGATGTCATTCATCATCCAAAATGACGGCCGCATATTCTCTCTCTACATCTACTTTTACACCCATTTCAAATTTGCAGAGGCATGGCTAGATCGTTAAACATCAACAAATGTGGACTATAAAAAGTTAATATGAGAAGATAATCTACATGATTTTAGGTATTTAAGTACTAAAATTTGTCAAATTTTAGCCATTTTTTGACTCACATTTTAAAAGAATTTCAATAGATTTCCCTACTGATTTCCGATCTGATACCGATATCGGGAGCTAACCTGCCGATTCGATCATCCGATCTGATTTTAGCTCTAACTTACAGGGTTAAAATGATGTAAAATGTACATGAGATCCATAAATATACATGCTATAAGTCCTAAAGCTACGCACCCCGCAAATACGCGCAATGCAACACATTCAATGTATACGCCAAATTTTTGCTGTGACTGAGCAACAAGAATATCATTGAAGCTTGCAAAAAAGAATTAGTTATATTCCTTTATTTTTGTGATATCATCATTATTTTGAAATCAGAGTGATATTCACATCAGTCAGCTTCAAAATCAAGACTTGTATTCATTTATTACGTGTGCGTAGCTTAAGTTTAGGACCCTTTCATTTTGTCAAAAAAAAATTGACACAGGCATCGATATCGACTCGAAAATGTAAGTTATTGACAATCATTTGCCACTCACATTTATGCGAGGTTATTGGAGATAACCTCGCACTGTGTACCTTCATACTGTGAGCAATTGCCTCCCATAGGCAAGTGTGTGATATCTTGCCCTTATGTGTGCAGGAGGGGAGCAAGATCACCGACCAAAAACAGCCTGAATATTTCACTTGATCAAGATGATAAAGATCCTATCAAAGGATCTGGCATGATGAAATTAGACATTCTATCATTCTAAAATGTAGAAGGAAGTATTTTCTCAAAATTTTGCCGATAATATTGGTGTTTTTACCTCTTCAACTTAGAGGTTGTGTGACAGGCCGAAATTGACACAGCCCCATATACATGTGCATGAAGTGATGGTCCCGTGAGTGATTATTTGCAGCAATTTTCTCAATGATTAAACTTCAGAATATGTAGAACCAAGGCAGATAAAGAAATTCACATAAATCACTGAATTAACTATTTTCAGCCACTGAAAACAAACTGCATAGCATTAGGTCCTCCCATCATACATGTACATGAGATGAATATGAATGAAATTATGAAACAAATTAGAGAAACTCTTCAAAAAAGTTTGATGCGAGTCAAATATCTTTGACCTTAAACTTACAACCAATTTAATATTTTACATTTTTACTTCAGTATAACTATATAACACAATTACTGGTATCTTGACATATGGCTAGAATGCCTAAGTCTGTGCATGCAGTGCCCTTGTCTGCGCACACGCGGTAACTGCACGATTCTGATAAAACGAAACGTGCAATGAACACAAAGTGTTCATCTTTATTATTTGTCATGAATGTGCATTCAGACAAAAAAGGTCTTATTTCAGACATTTTATTCACAAGCCTTAATATGTTTTCTATCACTTCAAAACTCCCCAAATGAGTGTAAAATGAATGAGTGCACAGACATGGGCACCATTGTTTTTTCAATGTTGAAATGACACAGTCACCATTTCTTGTGAAATGGCATTGTTCTTGCTCTAATTTTTATGGCATTTTTCACAAACTTTAATACTCTTTAGCATAATCAGAATATCAGGAATAATATAAAATTAAGCATAAGAGGAATATAAAAGACATTATTGATCATTTTCCAGTCAAATCTTAGGTGCTCCCTATACAGACAGTCTATGGGAATGCCATGGCAATGTCACAGATGCACATATAAAGTGAAACCGGAAGTGCTCGGGTCCGTCTGATCTGATCTGGCAGGCAGGAGCGAGCGCCGCAGTACAGCTATTCATTCCTGCATGCCCTGCATGCAACTGCAATGAATGAGAAATTAAAAAACTTACAGTTCCTTTGCTCTGCGATCCGTCTTCATGCTCGGTATATTGGACAGTCTTTGTTCCTCCTTGAATATTAAGCCTAGGAAAACTTTCGGGTGGAGCATCCTTATTGCTCGGGAGTTTCCCCTGAAGACGAATTTCATACCGAATTTTCAAATCAGGGTCAATAAACCATTCATCAAGAAGCGAGTCCTTTTCGGCTTGAGTCAATCTCTCCCAATTCTTCCTGTTTTTCTCCATGCATTTTCTCTTTTCTTCTATAATCTTGTTGGCTATAGGGTTCATTGAAGCAAAATAGTCATCGCAAATCTCTTCCATCGTTTGTTTAGTCATTTTGGATGAAATTGATTAATTACTATTT
>CM046834.1:44808899-44973089 GCA_025618425.1 Heliocidaris tuberculata | reverse complement strand
CCTTTAAAGCAAAGCATAGCAGCAGCAAGAACAACAACAGCAAACAACAACACACAAACAAACAAAACAGAACATATAAGTTCTGAAGTGTAAATGAATACTACGCTTAATTAGGTATATAGTGCAATTATTTTACATATTGACAAATAAACTGTTTCGTTGGTTCATCATACCAAGAAATCAATGTAGAGAAGGCGGTGGAGCTAGAAATTTTATATATGAAACAATATGGATGGTGCTGGCGAAACCAGCAAATTGCATGATTTAGTGAACGATTTCAGTGTTAAACTGTATACTCTTAACCTGAAAAAAGCCAACTCCTATATTTCAGAACAACTGGGCGTTATGGCGTGCGCCTGTAATCTAGCTAACAGTGGAAGTTTATAAAACTGATTCAGTGGACACAGGTTCGAGACTGCGAGTCACGTCTTTCGGATGGTGACGTTAAAGGTCGGTCCCCAGACGTAATTAATCATATATGATTGATACACGTCTGTAAAAACCCAATTACACACACACACACACAACAGAGCGGGCACCGAATTACCAACTTTGCGCACCGCACCCCTTGACCACCTTGCCCCCCCCCCCCCCCCCACACACACACTAAGACACCCCTATTTACGCCGACACAGAAACTAACAACTATCAATATACCGTAATACACTTACCTACGAGATTCATTTAGAATCGAATTGTAATCTCTTTGGTCGATTCGGTCCTGGCCCCACCAGTTGACGGGTCCAACGGTTCACCCGCTGTGGTGACCACCGTATTTTCTTCGATGTATTCAACTCCTGGTAAATAATAATAATAATAATAACGTTTTATTTTACCCAGGGTATAGCCACTTCAGTATCAACTGCTCTTCCAGCGGGCCCTGCATAACATAATATGTTATTATTACCCTTCTCCATTCTAATATGCCGAGCGCCTGGCTAGGAGGCTGAAGGTCCCATTTTTTTCGAACCCACGACCCCCCGCTCATGAGGCGGGGCTCTAACCAACTGAGCCAACATGTCCGGTACACGGTAACCTTTTGGAGCTAAAACTGTGAGTGAATTATTTGAATGAGTTCCTTGAGTTTCAGAACAGGAAAACCTTTTAATAAAAGGTGAGACATCCTTGCAGAAATTTTTATGCTTCTTTCCCTCATTATTGACGAGAGCTCTTTTAAAGCTTTCCGGGGCTCCCTTTTATTGAGTTTTCTGTCGCTCACCACCTCTGTTTTACTATAGCATCGATCGATCTTGTCTTGCTTTAAATAATTTTGTTGAAACCGATTGAAGAAAAAGGTCTTCTTTTTTGTATATCTCTTTATACACTAAAATGTGCTTTTACGATTGTTTAGTTCCTAATTGTTCTTCATTTAATTCATGTCTTGTTTAATCCTTCGTTGTCGCTGCTCATAATCATGTATTTATATAACATTTTTTACTTGTCCACGCAGCAACAGTACAATGCCAATTTCTAACAATTTGCTGGAAGTCCCTTAATTAATTTGGAATAAATATGTAAGGGCCTGGTTGAAATAATTGTTCTTTGTCTTATGCCTGCATTTCTTTTCTTTTCCATAATAACATTATCAATATTTCTAAATAAATTGCTTCGTCATCATTTCCAAGTTCAAACTGAGCATGCACCTCCACCAGTGATAAACTCTTATCTTTATGACGAAATTGTAATAGGCCTAAATGAAGTTAATGTGGACTGGACATAGTGAATAAAGCTATAACCTTCAGTTCTAACTTTATGTTTGACTTATTTCGCCTTGTTTGTAATTTAACATGAAGAAAAACATGAGACATTTGGGATGGATCTTAAAAAATGAAATATATATATACATATATATATATATATATTTAAAGCACAATGGGAGCTAATTACTTAGATATTAAACTGCCATTGATCACGGTTATCACAATTGGTTTGTGAATATTTTGTGCATTTTGTATTTTGTGTCAAAAGAATGCATTTTTTAATGAAAACATACGATCTAAGCTGAAATGAAGTCAGGAATATAGAGATGCAAGCTCTTCGTCATCATTTTTATTTTTCTGTAGTAGCTAATCATTTTCATAGCGGACAGGTGACATAGTATGGTACAGTGGAAAACAGATCATGAATAAAAGTGTATAGGGTTCGAATCCCAACCACCGCATATATTTCAAGGCAGTAATCTACATTTGCCACTCTCGACCCAGGTGAATCAAATGGTACCCGAGGAAGAAATTTCTCCAACGTGTTATTATGAAAGAGAGGCTAAAATAATTTATGATACAGGAATTATTCACAACGACTCATGCGCTTCTGGGCCTATTTCATAAAAACTATTGCTATCGATAACAACTAACACAGATCTATGACAATTTTCCTCTCAGCCAATCAAATTCAATGATTTCAGTAGCTTATAACAATTATTGTAACTTGTTATTGATAACAAGTTTTATGAAACAGGGCCCAGAGGTTAGCTTCATAGACGATGCAGTATAAGTCATTGTTTAGCGCATATGGATATTGTTTGGTACGGGATGTTACATTTACATAAACGAAGGATTAATATCAATGTCATCGCCGATGACATTAATATATATTTTACGGGATATTTTACTTCAAGAGAGCAGACAGCAAGAAAATGATAGGAGGGTCACAAGCGTACCCAAGGGGGGGGGGGGGCTGGGGGCAGAGTGCCCTCCCCTGACAACTTTTGAACAGAAAATTTTTCCCCTTTTTAGACCTTGTTTTTTTTGCTTGTTGAGAAAAATCCGGGACCCCCCCCCCCCCCCCTCCACCCCCCCCAACCCCCCCCCCCACTTTGAGGCACTATATTTAGAGCGCTGGGATTTTTTTTTTTTTTTTTGCCAACAACGCCCCGTATTTGGGGTTCCCACCGGGGCAAAAAATGGGGGCACGTCCCCCTACCCCCTGCCCCCCCCCACCCCCCCCCCCCCCACCGATCCGCAATTGCTGAAAAAATAACATCTCGCCGTGGGGTTGTACACTTTAACTGGACCAAACACTATACCTAAACCTTACCCTAACCCTAACCCTTACCCTAAACCTAAACCTAACCTTAAACCTATTGTAAATCCAACCCTAATTTTATGTCTTCGACAAAATAAAGCCCGGCTCAATTGTCGCTGGAGCATTTTGTCGGAGCCCCGCCCATGGGAATGAAAGAAGCAACGTGGCAGCCCGTGGCAGCTAATGACGCTAGGTGAGTCAATATCACTGACATTAATTTGACCACTTTATATCTATATCAAGGTCCCGTTTTGTAAACACTGCTCTAGTTGATAATGATTCTGTCGTGATTATGATGACGCACATGATTTTTATCAGTGCGACATAATGAGTATGATTTCAAGATAATTACCACTTGGCACTATCCACCTTCTTTGCCAAGTGTTTTATTTGGATTATTTCATCCACTTTCATGAATTGCATACAGTGATATCCTATGGCAAGCCATCGGGGTCTACTTACGTCTACTCACCACGCGTACTTGATTTTTCGATACACGTACCTATATTGACCAATCAGAAGCCAGTATTCAGTACGCGTACTGTTTGTTGGTCATCACGTCACGTGTGTTTAAGGGTACGTGTACTTTACTTTTAGACGTTCCTGACCCCTCCGGCCATAGGTGGCCAAAGGGTTCAGAAGCGTCAGTTACTGTAACGTGTGCTTTGTCATTTAGGTAACGTGTACCTTGACTAGTCATTACGTGACGTCTATACAATTACGTGTGCTCTGGTCATTACGTGACGTCAGCTAAGAGTTAGTCTATTTCCAGGATTTTTTTTTTTTTTGCTTTTTTTTTTGTTTTTTTTTTTGTCAATAAAGCAAAGCATGTAGGTTAATAATATTGTTCAATAAGGGAAGTATAGGTCTTGGCAGGGGTTCAGGGTGTTTAATATATTTCTGTTGGTGACTGATTATTTAGTCGTCCTATAAATTTTTAGAGTAGTAGTAGTAGGCCTACACTCTTTTTAGCAAACTAACAAAAATCAAAGTAAAGTATAAACCGTGCGGAGTTGGTTTATTATTATCATTACTACTAGCTACTACTACTCATTTTTATTTCATTATTATGATTGTTACTATCATAATTATCATTATTATTATTATTATTATTATTATTAATATTGTTTTTATTATCGTCATAAAAAATTTGTCATAATAAAATTAATGTATAAAGTTTATTCATAACTACCATGTAATGAGCGGAGGAAAGAGAAACAAGTTGATGATTTAGATTAGGAGAACTCCCCACATGTACAGCTCATGTTTACTATATATAGTCAAAGCTATATAATAGTGCATACAAAGTATACAATTAAACTTCTACTACATGGACACTATTCACGCTCTTATCCTCCATCTGTTGTGCAATTAAGGGTCATGACCTCTGTGGACTCGTTGTCATGACCACTGGAAGGCCGCCTGTTTACCCAAGGATTAACCAGCTGATATCCAGTGCATAAGGGGTACTAGTACATGAATGGGGAGATGGCTTGCCTATCCTTGCTATAACCAGGGAATCCTAGTTACATTAATACATTCCCATGCTATAACCAAGGAGTTATCTGCTATAATAATTGATACGAGACGTCCTCGTCCTCCTCCCCCCTCCCCGGCGAAAAAATGTGAACCCCCCCCCCCCCCCCCCCCCCAAAAAAAAAGAAGAAGGAGAAGAAGAAGAAGAAGAAGAAAAAGTAGTGTAAAATAATGATGAGTAAATAATAAAACAAACGGTTTGTTTTCTTAACAATTAAAGAAAAAAAATCTTCTTCATCGGTTGTTACACTCCTTGGCATTATATACTTGAACTTTGAAAAATCATAGAAGATTTGTAATCCATGTGGAGGCAGAGCTAGATTCCACTAAATTTCGTCATATGACCTATACTAAGGGGGGGGGGGTATCGGCTGTCAATGTCACAGGCCTAATGAATATTCTAGTCGCAAAGGCGTTAGTGAAAAGACTGTTGATAAATTCAATGTATTCATTAAAACAATTATTTTTTTAAAAGACTGAATGTTCGTACGTTATACAGGGAGGGGGCGGGGGGGGGGGTGACTGTTGCTGGGATGGAACAAGAACACACGCAAACAATTGTATGCCTATTATAAATTAAGATAGATAATTTTCTCAATGAAGCAGTCTAAATCAGATAAATTAAAGGACAATTTTATCACAGGAATGGCAATTGACAGGAGGGGCATTTGTTCCTCGATCAGAAGATTTTCTTTTGTCACAGCAAGGACACTTTTCTTGATTTCGGAACTCGGCAGAGGGCCCATCGAGCCCCTTGCCGAACCCCGGCTCCGCCGCCATGGTAATGTACATATTATGTTCAATCAATTGATGTTTAAATCATCATCAGCATCGATCCTCCTTCTCCCCTACCCCTTTTTATATACAAGAGATCGAGCCTCTGTCCCACAAAATCGTGGTCTCGCATGTAGACTGAGTTTCTATAGTACGCAATGATAAGTACTTCATCTATTGAAAACATTTAATTTTTTTTCAATGTTGCCATACTGCAAAATTATGGTCTTGTGTGTGTTTTGGAGGGGGCAAAACTATTTTGTAGCCCATTAAACTTCTGCCCCTTCCCTTTTACGCCACCGGGTTTCTATCAACAAAAGCACTGTTTCCAGTGCTGTTTCATTACCAGTGTATTATGTAACAGAGCGTGGGAACCATGACTTGTGAGAAAATTTTTGGTTTTGGTATGGTGAAATTTTACCTCTTTATTTTAGAGCACTAAATTTTTTTTATCGTGATACAGCAAAGTTTATTGTCATGGGGGGGGGGGGGAGACCAATAAAAGAGGAAAGTGCCCCCCCCCCAGCCCACCCCACGCGGCTGCCCGGAGACATACAGGAAAATAAGAGGGAGTTTATAGCTACCTAGTAAGATTATTGATATTTTGGGCTGTTGAACTCCATAAAACTTTATACTTTTTACCCCTATGGAAAGCTTATTCATTGTTTACTGCAAATTATTAAGTGCAATATAGGTTCTTGTTTCGCTAAGGGCGGGGGGAAATTGAGTATAGCCCCTGCCCCTTACTTCCGAGGCCTTGACTTGAACCGTGTTTCTACAGAACAGTCTTTAGAAACACTACCTCATTAATATGCGAGGGAATGGTGAAGAGACCGAGTAAGAAACAAAAAATTAGAGCACTAGAAAATATAAATATTTTCCATTGTTTTACTGTAAAATGATTTATGTCACATTATTTTTCCTTGCGAGTGGGCGGAAAGACTGTGTTACCCACTCTATTCGTGGGCCTTGTAGTAGACGGGATTTGTAAATAATAATAATAGTGACCATTTATACCGCGCCATCTTTGTCAAAAGTCATAAGTAGAAAAACACTGCATCTATATTAATCTGCAAGGGAGCGAAGCCAAGGAACTACAAATCCCCATTCTCTGCCCCCCACCCCCCCCCCCCCCTTCCTCGGCTTCTATGACAGGCCTGGGCACGTGTCGAGCCCAACAGTCTGAGAGCTAATTTGGAAGTCCTTGTATATTATTCACTGAGATAAACTATGATAATAACTTAAAACAAACAAATCAATAGCTTATGCCTTATTGTAAAGAACGGTCATGTAGACCTTCAAAAAAAAACTTTCAGTCGAACATAGAGGCCAATTTTTTTTTTAGTCTCTCGCAAATAGTTACATGAAAGGGGAATTTTACCCTGGTATTTAGCTTATTTAAATAAAAGCAGAAAATATATTTTTTTTAGTTCTGCAGGGCAAATGGGATGGGCCCTTACAAGATACGTCACGGTTGCCAAGTTGTGTTTGATTGATTACAACTTTTAAAAATTAATAACATTCTCATTTCTTATCAGATTTTACTCAAACTTTTATTGGTCTGTTATTTCAATTTTCCCCATTCATTTAACATTTTTAAAACAATGTAAGAAAGAAAAATGTATAAATTTATCTGAATTTTCACTTTTCAGTTTGAAATTCAGTGTTTAGTGACGGCACTGGCATTTTAAAATTGCATAGTGGCAGGATGGGGGCATTATTAAAAGAGGAAGTGGGCACAGCTCACTGGAAGTGATAAGGGGCATTTATAAGAAGGGGAAAGGGGGAAGGTACTTATGAACAAAACCGTCACTTATCAGACAAAAATAGGCTGAATCTACTTGAAAATGGGCTAATTTTGGGCTAATTGTGCTAGGGGGTAACTTTCCGGCGGGGGTAATTGTCCTTGTCTTAGATTCATCTCTCACCTCCCACGAAATTTTTGAGATTAGAAATAATAATAATAATGATAATAATAATAATAATAATAATAAATAATAATAATAATAATAATAATAAAATAATAATAATATAATAATAATAATAATAATAATAATAATAATAATAATAATAATAATAATAATAATAATAATAATAATAATAATAATAATAATAATAATAATAAAATTATGTTACAATTATATAGCGTATTCCGTGAATACTTAATTGCGCTTTACAGTGTCATTTATTATTATTACCCAAGAGAGGTAAACGATGCACGAATTTTACTAGTTTGGAAAGAAAACTGATAGTAGGAAACTTCATATACACCAAGGTGTGGATGTGGAAGGGGGTTCTCCTCCAACCCTAAAAAATTATAGTTTTGAAATCCCTGATGTGTGTCATCAGACGAGAGGGTCTTTAAAAAGAAAATCAGAGGATAAGACAATGCAATATACATCCGGAATGGATGTGGGAGGAAGGGGTTATAGAAAGATGTAGAGCGGGGGGGGGGGGGGAGAAGAATTGTGCCCCTTTTGCCTCCAGCTCCGCTGCCTTGCATTGTAAGTGTAGTAATATGGGTACCTGTAAAACCGCACCGATTCTTTGTTAGCTAGATATGG
Source organism: Heliocidaris tuberculata (assembly GCA_025618425.1). NCBI lineage: Eukaryota > Metazoa > Echinodermata > Echinoidea > Camarodonta > Echinometridae > Heliocidaris > Heliocidaris tuberculata. The sequence goes on along the minus strand of CM046834.1, from coordinate 44,965,191 downwards.
CTCTTTTTGTCAACAACAAAAAAAGTTGGAAATATAGGTAAAAGGGGGCAATAATAAGAAGAGGAAAGGGTTCTTATCAGAGGTGGAAAGGAGCGCTTATATTAGGTGAAAAGGGGCGCTTATGAGAAAAGGAAAAGGGCACATATTAGAAGGTAAAAGGGGCACCTATCAGAAGTAAACATGCACTTATAAAAGGAGAAAAGGGCATATAATAGAGAGAAAACGGACAATATTTAGATTCGAAAAGGGGCACTTATCAGAAGAAGAAAAGGATAGTTATTAGAGAGATAAGGTGGCAGTTATCAGATTTGAAAAGGTGCACTTTTCAGAAGGCGAAAAAAGGGCGCTTATCAGAAGGGGAAAGGCACTTATTAGAATACATTACGTAAATTTATTTTGAATACTTTCTACTACATCCCATCCTGATACCTCTCCAGCTGACGTATCTCAATGAATGGGGATTGGGTCATTTATTCGGGAGCGTCTGACGGACATCCCCCCCCCCCCCCACCATTTCAAATTCAATGTCTTACAGTGGGCACTTACGATAGAGGGAGTTCTGCTGCATATTTTCATCCTATTTCATTTCGTTATTTTTTCCTACCCCTTTCTATTTGTTGTTTTGCAATCATGAACATTTACGACTGGAATTCACCAGGCAGCCCTTCCCTGCCGATCATTATTACCATTTTTATCGAGGGGGGGGGGGGCATGGGGTCTTATCACTGTTGCAGCCCAACACTGTCATCCAGATGTCACTTGTAATACGTGGAATCATGCTTGATATTTATCCCCTGACTTTTTTAAATATTGAGGTTCTCCTACTGATCCTTTTAATTCTGACCTCCTCCATTCACCCCCCCCCCTTTTTTTTGGGGGGGGTACTTGGCAGGTACAAGCAACCATTTAAAATGACGTGTGACATTACACAGTCGTGACTATATTATTCTGCTAGAGTGCATTGGGTTTTATACCTTTCCAACTTAGGCCTACCTCGCTCAGTGAGGGAGGGGGTGGGGGCGTCTGGCGGGCATCCGAGCATCTGCCGCAATTTAAAATGTCTGGCAGTGCATGGCCATTCATGATAGCGGGAGTTTTGCTGAACTTTTCCCTCTAGGTTTCATCCAGTTATTCTCCCCCCCCCCCCCCCCCCCCCCGGCTAATCCAGCTCAATTTTGAATGTCCATCGAAAGGGTCCTTCTGATTACCCCCACCACACTGTTTGAGTCACTATACCGTTTCCTTACATGAACAAAGCAAGAGAAATCAGAAGAAGACGGGAAGGGAATAAATGAACAAGGAAAACAATAGACGAAGAAAATATTTTAATAGGACGATACAAAAAGTGGCAGAGGGGGAAAATACTGGGCTGCACCGACGTACCAATGCACATACAAAATGTGATTATTTTTTTCTTGTGATTACTTATTATTCATTCCCTTATGGAAAACGAGTAAAACAATGAACACATATAAAACAAGAAACAGACATGCTTTCAGAAAAATAGTCCTGCAATAAACCTTTTTAAGGGCGCACTAATATCAAGTTTGTTAACACTGTAAATGATGTTTCTATAAGTGCAAAATATAATGCATGATTTTTTTTTTTTAATGGAGGGGGGATTTAGAGTTTTATTGGAATTCCACGGTATTAATAAGCATAATGAAACGAATTTCAAGTGTGTAAACATGGAGGGTTGCAGCCCCCTAGCCCCCCCCCCCCCCCCCATATCCCGTTCTGCGGCCTCCGAATTAGTTCACTATGAGGCCGGCCCCGCAAGTCCTGACAAAAAAAAAAAAAAAAAAAAAAAAAAAAAAAAAAAAAAAAAAGAGGGGGATACTGTGTAAATTCAGTTTTCAGGTTTTAAAATAACCCGAATCTTCGGAAAAACGAACCTACGGAAAAAACGAAAGTACGGAAAAACGAGTGTCCCCACGGAAAACAATGGATGATAAGCGTGCTTCACATTTTGCAATTTGGGGGGGGGGGGGTAAAATTTCTAAATCTTCCACTTTCAAAATAACATGAAATATGTATGTATGGAAAAATAGGGGAATGGGCTTCTTTGGGGGGCGGGGGGGGGTAGGGGTAGGGCTGTGAGCAAGTAGTAAGCTTTTGAGGTGGGCCTTCACAGTGTTTGCCCCACCCCCAAAAGAAAAATAAATATAATAAATAGATAAATAAAATAAGCTAGAACCCTTCCGGGGCAACTGGAGCGTAGCGCCGGAAGTGAAAAAGGGGGGTTAGAATGAGGAAGCCTCACCTTTTAGAGTACTAGAAAGCTGATCGCAATGGTAAGTTTGATTGTCGTGGAGTGGGGGCAAAAATACTTCCCCCGACAAATGGAAGCAAGCATCTGCTACATTGTGTCTATCAATACACGAGGGAGGATGGTGACCGTGTGAGAAAATTTTGTTTCAAATGATGAAAGTTTGCATTTTTGAGCACTAATAAGCTTATTAAGCCTGTACATCGTTGGAAAATTATTATTACATGTAATTTTCCTTTTCTGTTTTCTTGTGAGTTTTTTGCCCCCAAACTCGAGGGCATGAGGGCTATCATGCAAGTACAAAATGTAATTTTCTTTTTTTCATTTTCTTCTTTTTTAGTGATTGCCTGTCCGATCTTCTATTATGAAAACGGTTACCTTTCCCTCATTCTCAGTTTATGCAAAAGTGAAGATAATAGACCACAAACCGCAGTATACATGTCTTGAAAAAAGGCTTGAAATAAAATACATGTAGGGCACCCTAATATCAAGTTGGCTAGGCCTGTAAACGATGTTGGTATACGTGGAAAGACATCATAATTATTAGTTCACGGGCCACAGAGCGTTTGAAAAGTGGGGGCAGGAGGTTGAGCACGAGTAAGAGCATAATATGTTATTATTAATATAAGCAAAGAGGAGTGTGTGTGCTTTTGTGTGTGTGTGTGGAGGGAAAGCCTGCACTCCCTAGCTTATAGATCACCCCCACCCCCCCCCCCCCCCCCGGTTCAGCGACCCCTGAACTTCATCATGATAGAGCCATCCATTTTCATAACAAAGAGGGGAATCCTGATAATTGGGATTTGATTTCCCAAACTCTCATATCCCACATCCCCTATGTAGGGAATAGAAGCGGTCTCATTAAAAAAAAAAAAAAAAAAAAAAAAGCCTTGAATTAGACCATTTCAAAGTAGACGTGACGTATTGAACAAAGCACACGTAATTGAACAGACGTGACGTGACGTAAGGTCACGACAGAGTACACGAAATTGGGTAAACGTCACGTAACGAGTAGACGTGACGGACCGTTCGGTTTTACGTGACGTCTACTGGGTACGCGTACTAGTAGACGTAGGTAGACCCCGATGGCTTGCCATAATATCCTACTGCAGTGCTATCAGCACTTTATATACGACATCGTATGATCCCCTGTATGATGTCAGCAAAAAGAATGCATTGTGTTTGTAACTCGAGAAAGTTTTCTTGTTTTTGAATGTCATCGTGTGGTCCATGTTTATAGAGCAAAATATTATTCAATATGTTCTATAAATTATTCTTCTCCCCCCCCCCCCCTCTCTCTCTCTCTCTGTCTCTCTCTCTTCCTCTCTTAGTTTTTCTTGACTTTTTCTGTCTGTAAATATACTTTCTCTCCGTTTTTTATATGCTGCAGTTTTTCTCTTCGTTTTCATCTACACAGGTCTTTCTTTTTCTAAAATATCTAAACAATCTAACCTCGCACAGCCTTCCCCATCTGTCTCTATTTTTTGAATTCTTCATCTCCCTTCTCTCCCTCTTCCATTTTTATGGATATTCAAATTTGTGTGAATAAATATACCTCATAATAACATTGCATAAAATATTAATTATGTTTCATGCTGTACATAATTATAGTCATTTTTTTTTGGTATTACACATTACCCTAACTCTTTACATATTTCAATGTTTAAATAAAACAATACAGTAACAGTTAACAAATATGATATAAATTTAATACATAAAAACAGTATATGTACAAGCATATTTCTGTCATAAATTAATCAAGGTGAAAAGAAAAATGAAAGACAATTTTGCCAAGAAAACAAGGAAACAAGTAATGTCATGAGATGAATACATTGTCGGGTGTAGTTATGTGAATTACTGAAAGGGCAGTTATGATAATTTCTGAAATGCTCTTTATTATATAGACAAAATAGCGTAAACCGTCGTTTCTTTCCATATAAGAAATCAGAAATATCTTCCTCGGTTGAGCTTTATAACCATGGGCGGCAGAACCGGGGGGGGGGGGGCTGGGGGATGAGGGGGGCTGCTGCAGCCTCCCCCCCCCCCCACCCCACCCCCCACTTTTTTGTGTAGACACATTTCATAAAATGTCGAGAAAATGTTCGAAAATTGTCATCAATGAGTAGAATGAAATCAGCCCCCACTTTCAAAAACGCTCCGCGGCCCCTGATAACCACAGTCCCGATAAATGTGACATGATTATTTAAAAAAGAAGAAAAAGTTATCAAGAAAGACAAGCTCGTGGCAAGACGACACAGGCAGACGAACGATTTTACAACATGTACCTTTAGCACAGACATATAGTTTCATCTTTTCAATAATAAAGCTAAATTCTAGTTCACATTTTGGCTGTATACATTTAAAAAGAGGAAAAGTATATACACAAGGAATCACACACTGAAGTATATATAGAAAAATACAAATTTCCAACCGATTATCAACGTTTAGGGGAAAGGGTGAATAATACTCGTGAACAAGTATCCGTATCTGTCTCTTCAAACTTGAATCACTGGAAAAGAAATGCTTCCAGAAATTAATGTCACAGTTTCATGGAACAAAATATAGATATGATGAATATAAATACGGGCCATGATTTGTGATGAAAAAAAAAACACACAAGTAAACGTTTAATAAATTAAAATCAAACAAAAACGAAATTACAGTTATTTTAAGAATCAAATATAATTATTAGACTCACAGAGGAAGCACATTATAATATTTATGATTTTATTTTACTCTTCCCAACCGCCTTACCCTTACCAAAACATAAGGGTTTTATGAGAAGACTCAAATGTCTTCACAGAACGGCTCAATAAAGTTACAATAACAACTTCAAGCTAATGGATAAATTGGTTTGATAATATGCAGTCAATGTTTTGTAAGTAAAGACCAAAAGATATGATCGTTCGTCCAACTTGGTTCGTCCAGCTTATCAAGAATCTACGACCACGACAGCATCAGGTCCGCCGATGTCGTTCTTGTTTCCATCCTGCTTCGCTGCTTCATCATCGTCTTCGGGCTCCACTTCATTTTGACCGCAGAGGATGATCATGCGGTAAAACTGGAGCAGGATGACAAGAATGTTTTTACAGGTGAAGAATACCATCATGATGCTGAAGATCTTGACTTCTATCATGAGGTAGAGCCGCATGGCCAGGAACGGACCGTCTTGCATGAGCAGGGTGATCCACATGGACCACATCTCGTTCCGGCAGCAAGAGCAGCAGGAGCAGCATTCCTCGGAGCAGCTGTTGCTGCCATCCTGCAGGACGACACGACGTCGTTTCCCGGCCACCGATGTCAGCACCAGACTGAACTGCACCAAGCTCCAACTCCACAGTCCGAGGATAAAGATGATGAGGATGAGGTCGCAGAAGACATTCTCGTCCTTCAAACTTTCAAGGTTGAACTCCAAGATGTCAGCCGCCATACCGATGTACACCAGGAGAAGCTGGGAGAGTTGGTCACGGGTGAGGTCACCCTTCGGAAGAAGCCATCGGCCGAGGATGAGCAGACACAGGAGGGTCTGCTGTAGGATGAGCTCCCATTCATTCGATGAGAATGCCACGGGAATAGTGACCTGCAAAACGATACAAAGCAGAGGTTAAAACTCAAGTCAGGGAGACCAAATATCAAACAGTGGACATCCAAAATTTCTTAGCATAATTATAGAAATTCTGTTTGGAATTCCAGCTCAGTAGCAAAAGCTTTCAATTGCGCCATTAAGGGTGAAGTTCAGAACCTGCAGACATCACTGCTGTGCAACGTATACGCTGTCAAGATTTGACTGCAGACAGTATCTTTTTCTCGAACCAAACGATTCCGTTTTCGTTCATAGTTGATTTTTTTTTTAATGATTTGTCTATTCTTGATCTTTTATGAACTAAATGTGACTAATTACCCCTTGTACTGTATCGAGGGATGAGGAGTTGTAGACGGTATCGGCAGAACATTCCTCCCACCCTTGCATGTCCCTGTAATTTATTCGTGTGTTGTAGAGATCGAACTGGAGAAGCCACAGCCCAGGGACCACTGATAGGAGATACAGGACCACCGAAGGACACAACCTATGAGATAAAAGATGAAGAAAAGTAATTAATCGTGTGTGAGGGAAGACATCATTAATGTCATAAGAACATTACGAGTGATGGGGCCACACTCTTAGACCCTTCATAGACTGAATACTTTAATTTATTCAGCTCTTCAATCAAACAATCACAACAACAAACTTGATAGTAAATCTGTATATGGTTTTACAGATACTATACATTATTGAAAAACTGCCATCGTTTCTAATAAAGTTTAAATATTGTAACATTAACTGAAGATAAAATGTGGTCCCTAGAACTGACTGAAAAAGATTCGGGATATCTAAATTTCTCCCCTCTTTACGATGGGGGAGTGGCTCGGGTAATTGCCCTCTTATACGGTTGATCTAGGGGTCGATAACCAATGTCTTGAAAACGTTTGGTATTGTAAGAAGAGCTTGTTGCATTTGTCTTCTAGACCGTACATCCCCTTTACCAATCTATAAACAGAACCACTATTGTCCCAGGGTGTGACGGTACTACTACGTGTAGTATTTGATATTTTCAAGGAATACAAGATAGTGATCAATCCCTGATCCCAGCAACGGCACAGACATATAAACTCAAATTTTTAAAAATAGACTACATAGGATGGTAATCAATATTCTAATTCTCACTTTAATATAATGTGAAAATAGTTAGATTTGTGCGATTACAATTGCAATAAATCAAGATAAATTATCACTGAAATTTTTGTTTATATGTATATTGTTGCTAGTCATGTTAACTCCCATTAAAATTAATTTTAAAAGGCATTAACTATTTTGTAGCGACTGGAATATCAAAATATGGAGTTTTGCTTGTCAAGTGTTTAGATCGATGCGCTAAAGTTTGAAAAGAAAGTTTTCTTTACAGTTTTCTTTATATTTTGAAGGGAGGGGAGGGGAGGGGATCAAGGAAGCTATCCCCCTCGCGATTTGGAAATGGACTGAGGCACCAATCGTGTAGCACGGAGTTCCGATCTCACAGGCGAATTAACATGGGAAAAAAATCGGCCGCCCCTCCCATTGGAACAAAAATTACATAGACACTGAATGTTACATGTACGCTTTCTAGAAATCGTAGATTTTCGAGAAAAAAAGACAATCCTAGTTATGACTTTGTATCTTTATACATAAAAACGCTGTTTAGTTTCCATACAGACTTTTTTTGTTTGTGTGTCAACGTGCATGGCGGATTGATCAATCGGGGTCCCGGCAACCGACAGACAAATATAAAATATTTACGTGAACATGATCAATGCCTCGATCATTTTATCTCCCTTCCATTCTGTTTGATCGTTAGGAAGTATTCAGAATAAGCAATAAAGTGGAATCAATCAATACTTCCTTAACTGTTTATGCGGTTCAATAATCAACGTGGTGAGGTGGCGTATATATAACAAAAGGTATTTGTTGCTTCTTTAGTGCTGTGACTGTTTTTAGTCGGGGTAGACGTGCGCGAAAAAGTATTTTGCGTGCACATGACGTCACAATATTATGTGTTGAATTGGAACTACAATGCGTTGATAATACAACAATAACAAAATAGTGCGACATCACCAGAAAATATGTAGTTTCGATTTACAAAATAACTCATGCGGTTCGATATTTTATTTATTTTTATTTATTTATGTATTTATTTTTGTTTTGTTTAAAAAAAGGCAGATCTTTCCTATCACCTTCTGCAATGCATTGACCCAGCGGGTTTTAGTTAAGATGATTATATTTTTTGGTCCCCCCCCCCCTCCCCCACCTGAAAAGGGGGCACGAGATTTCAGCTAACATGTCATTCTGAATTGAAATGATAATTTGTGTAAACATTATATGATGTGCTATGAAGACAAAAGCGCAAGTGACGAAATTTGCCATTCCAAATTTAAAAGGATTTTAAAAGAGTTTAGAATCGCAATGAAATGGTAACACATTTCAAGAAAATAGAAAGACGGATAGACTGCATGACAGTCAGAATAGGAGACGGGTGGAGAAAATGAACAAAAACTAAATGTAGGGATCTCAGGACAAAACTATGAATAGTGACAGGGGAGAAGGAAAGTGAGTGGGAGGCGCGAGAGAGAGAGAGAGAGAGAGAGAGAGAGAGAGAGAGTAAAGGATGGAAGGGGTGGGACAGGGGAGGAAAGACAGAGAGAGAGAGAGGGGGAGAATGAGAGATAATGGGAGAGGAGGGGAGAGGGAGGGAAAGGAGGATGGAGAGAGAAAGGGAAAGGCGGGAGGAGGGGACAGATCCCTACATGTATATAAATGAGCTTTTCTCTCATCGGATATTATCGACGTTTTTGTTTTTTAGAGACCGTGGGAAATTCAATCATAAATCCTTTCATCGATAACTCTGAATTCCCACGGGATGGACAATTCACGACTTCACGTTAAAATCGAAATTATGAGAAAAGTCAGAAGATGGCGTTATCGCATAAAAAATAGCTCTTTTCAGGTAGATAACCATAATAGGCCAATTTATTAATAATCCCGTTGTAAATTAGACTGACTTAATAAAGAAAAAAGAGTTTGACTTGAACTTCAATGCATTTATGATATAAGTACTCCAAAGCTCTGAAAGTTCCTTTCCGGTCACACTATATTAAGTTACATGTAAAATACTTTTCATTACGTTCTTATGTTTATTTTATGTGAGTTTATCGTGAATAAAAACTGAGAGGATTTTGATCCATACCAGTATTCAATATCATTCAGTCCAATTTGATGGTATTTTCTTTTTACACTTCGTTTTTTCTTTTTATTCTTCTTCTGGAAATATAATTAGTAGAAAATGTACATGCATAGAGTTCGATTAAATGAAATATACTATCTTATCTTGCAAAATGCAAAAAGTCAATTTATATTTGGTATTGTTATTCAAAGATAATGGTGTGACTATAAATCATATTACATAAAATATATAATACATAAATATTTTCTAACCTAAATACACATAAATTATAATGTTGCCACATCGGGCCTCTGAATTTGATAAGGTCGCAATTAAAGTTCATTAATTTTAACTTTGTTAAAAGGTCCTGCGATACCTATTGCTTTTTGTAAATCATAAATCATGTAGACGATATTTTCAATAAATCTGTACATATATGTTGTACACTGTAAAAAATTTTAAAAAATGATTGTCCGACCAACTTTTGGGCCATTTTGTGCGCAACTTGGGTTATGCTTTCCCCATTTACGATCTCTTTTTTCTACAACTTAAGCAATAATCACCAGAATTTAGCAAAGAGTTGCCCAAAAGTTGTTCGGACATTTAACATGCTTAAGTACCATCATGTTGGGCAATTTTTTAACCCAATATCTTTACAGCGTATCTGTATATCTTGAATTCATTTTATTGGTCAAATAAATACGGAAATGAAATTAATAATGATAATGATGATACGAATAATAATGATGTTATATTTTTAATGTAATATAATAAATATAACATTATATATAATAGTAATATATAACATTATGATATATTACAATAGGATAGAATATAGGTCTTGATGCGTTTTGAGCGTGCTATGATTTAATGTTCTACAATGAGGACAACTCCAACTGATGAAATAAGATATGATCAGCATTTAACGCATCGTAATACCCCCCCCCCCTAAAATGCAGTAACTAGTATTCAATCACCATGGAATCCTACACAGAACATATCATTATTAAAAAGCTTCTTCGATATTTCTTTTTTAATAAATGACTTCTCCCACCACGAGAAAATGAATAACTAAGTAAGCATCATATTAATGAAGTGTTATTCTTCATGGATAACGTGATATATCAGACACGTGTATTTCTCATAGACAAGAATGATAAAATAATAAAAAGAATGTGATGGAAACGCCTGAATAACTAGTAGATTTTAATAAAGTAGAAATGAAAAGAGGAAAAGTCGAATTATGAGTTCTAGTGAGTTGAATATACTTTCAGAACGCCATTTTCTCCGTCTAAAGTTGCACAAAATAATATTTTTGGAACACGCCTTGCGGTAAAGTATAATTCGTAGGGGGCATGCAGACACAGTTATTATCTCCTTTCTTTACACAGTTATTATAATAAATCAAATTGGAAGTATAGAAAATGTCATTAAAGTAGAAGTAGACGTTTTCATTCATAACCTAATGAGTAATGCCCAAACTTTGGTTGAAGCAATCGAGTTCAACTCATATAATTATTTCGTTTTGATTAAAACAGTGAAACACTTTCCAGTCATTTTTCCTTTTCAAATGTTTTTTTTGTGTAAATAAATTTCAAAGCAATTTGCGTGAATTGAAACATGTAAAATGGTGATGTGAGATTCCATTTCACAAAATTTGTATCAATTTAATCATGAAGCACGAGTTTGCTAGTGATTCGAATGATGTAGGGTCTCTTGTAAAACAACATTTTAACCGCTGACCACCCTCAATCAATAAGACGAGATGAATCAATAAATACATAAATAAATACATAAATACATAAATAAATAAATAGATAAATACATACATACATACATACATACATACATACATACATACATACAGGAATAAATAAATAGATAAATAAAATTAATAAATAAATTAATTAATACATAATTAAAAATGATTTACCATTTCCATTCGCCGTTTTCGGTAAACTTGAAAGTTATACCCATTTCGACTGGTAGAATGATGAGAGGCGCCAAGAGAATGTAGTAGATCATTGAATTATACACACTGGTGACCTGCCACGTTGCTAGAATCCCATGTATGGCGAAGAAAATTCGGGCCAATAGGCCTTTGGCAAACGAAATTATACCCATTTCTGCTGTTGTTTATGCTCCTCCTGTATTTTTCCAGCAAACCTCTGGTCAGATTTGACGGGGTGTTGCAATAATGGCGAAACAGTGAGCACCGTCCTAATTTCTTCGCCTTCTATTAGAATCCCACAAGCATAAAAATCGTTGGCGTAAGAACGTCGATACAAGCAAGCTGCAATGAGATTCAACAAGTTTCACCCATGGCGGAGAGGATAACACGATTTCACTCTTTTTCTGTCAACAAAAAGTTCCTGTAATGAGTTGGCACACCACTCCTCTTGTTTGAAACTCAGTATCTTTCCCCTTATTGACTAAAACAGAGAACGAAAAAAATTGGTATGTCCAAGGCTTTCAGATACTAGTTTCCTTTTCGTCTCTTCCTAAGACATTTCCTTCTGAAGATTGGCTCCTTCTTCCTGGCCAGTTATTGAACAAATAAAGACATGTAAATGTCTGTGTCGTAAAAAAATGCCATAAGCATATCGATTGTGTGCATGCCCCTGTATTTTCAGCTCAGTAGGCATCAACTACGACCAATGCACCTCTGGCTATTGTATCGAAAGCGCAAATCGGCTTGATTGGGGGTCCCTTTTTCATCATCTTGTCGTTCTATTGTTGCCGCGGCGGAATTATCGACGAAGTCATACTATAGCGACAAGCACTGAATGCCTCTCCGGTTGTTTTGTGACGGTCGTATCCATAGAAACGAGGTACACCCCCAGCTCCATTGCCCACATGGGGCGTTGCACTCTTCAAAATAAATTGGTACAATATAGGGCGGTCCATTTCCAAGAAGTAAGTCCTGCCTTTGCGGTTAAATGGTGGCTGCTACTTTTTACGTTAATAATCTTACGTCAGTAATAATTACGCAAACTTCACATATTGTTATTGCTCACGAGGCAGAAAGTGTTTATTTTCGTTCAGTGGTATCCAACTTGTAATCAATAAATTCCACTATCACTAAAAAGTTACTTTTCCCTCTACACAAGCCGCATGATTTAAGATGAAAAATAATCTTGTAATTTCGGGCAAACTTTCATGGGGGAGGGGGCTGTTGTCTCTTGCCCCAATAGCAACCTTTGACAATTATTGTTTATGGATGACAGCAAAATTGGTTGTGAGTTATGTAACTATATGGCGCTTCAATGGCATTTCCTCCTGGAGGAATATCGGATAAGATATCAAAATTTACGAGACCACCTTGCTGTCCATATAATGAAGTAATGTTTCTCAAAATATCGGTGTTTTCGAAATTTATTTGGGTTTTTGCCGCTGGACACCGCTCTACCTCCTATATACGCCTGTTAACACTATTACCATTTTTAACGCTTTGGCATATAGAGAATTATTAGAGAGAGATATAATTGGTGTCAAATCTTTTATCTTTAGGTATTTAATGAAATGTTTTCATGAACAATTTCTTCTTTTTGCGATGTATTCTTGAGGGTAAACAGTACTGTTATTAACTTACGATGAGGGTCCAGTTGAAAAGAAAGGAGGAGGGCTGTCTTTTTAGGTCACTCCAAAATCCTCTAACAAGCAACAAAAAAAAGGGGGGCACATATAGTTGCGTACTTATTGTATGTCACTTGGGTTTCCAAAGGGGCACGGGCACGGCCGGCTGAGCCCCCCCCCCCCCCCCTTAAAACAGCCAGTGCCAAATTGACACTAATGTAGATTCATTGTAGTATTTTTTGATACAGCACTAACGTCATTTCCAAACTGCCTCCCGATATGTTATAGGAAACCTTTTTGATAGCGGCAACAAAAACACAACAACGGCGAGCCAAACAGACAAAAAGCACGAAATAAATGTTTGAGTTCGTTCCAGCTTTCCAGTATTGTTGAGCGATATTGAACACATATGCACAAAAGTAAGTGATTATGATATTGCTATCTGTATATCGCGTTATGATGGGCATCATGGTCTATATGCATTTCCCTGCGTTCACTCTCACGCGATATGATTGCTTCACCAATTCTAAAATAACTTTTGCTTTAATTCCAGTGCGTAAATTAATTAAAAGTGCTTTTACGTTGATTGCTTTTGTTAACCTCACTGCTATACTTTGGCCAAAAAATACTATACCGACACCTACACTCATGCAAGATGTTAAAGTTTAGGTCTGATAAGCTACGGGCAGAGCTGAAAATGTATATTTACATAGTATCTTCATGACTAAATCGGTAATATTGTAAGTATCCAGTTAAATATTAAAATGAAACGAATGGGTTAACATTAGGGTGACTTATTCTTAGAACCCGAAATTTGATATGAATTTGGGTAGCCTATTGTGTTTTTTTAAATGAAATTTGATGATGTTAAGAGTTATTCTCCGTGCGTATGTTTGACACTGTCATCTCTATGTGGCATTTGTTTATCATTAATGTAAAATCTGCCAACAACCGTCATATTTCTTATTTTTTTTCAATATCAAACACGAAAGAGGGCCATATAAAAAAATGATTGTTAAATTTGCTATTCAAGCATGATAATAAAAGACATCCCATAGTTAAATTTTAAAAAGTTGAAGTCTTTCCTGTTCGTGGTCATTATGATTATAGGGTTTTCATAAACATGTATAGACATATCTATTTTGATTTTCAAATATTCAAGGTCATGATTCATGCTCATTGTTTCTCATTCTGTCAATAGGGCCTATATATTCAAAATTCTCTCACACGTGGGGTTTGTTTTTAAAAATGTAATTATGGGCCATATTTTTACTCTACGATCTCCTTCGTATCAAGAAAGACCAACCGATAATCTCTTTAAGAGCTGATCACATTTTTCCGATAACGATAACGATAACGAGATTTTTCATTTAAGGCCCACCCTAAACCCGACCAGTACACTTGCTATAAATGTTTGTTATTAAATTCCTTTTGATAGAAATGCGAGATTGCGCGAAACCAATTTCCTCCGAAAAGAACTTTCTTTGATTTCCTTGATTTTGTTTATTCTTTTCCTTTCGAGTTTCAAGATATTGAGGTATCCCAAAGGGAGCCCCCCTGTCTGCACCAGAGAGACATAGGAAACTTGTTTCCGAGAAACCTTCGTACAAAACACGAGCAGGTTTGTCAGGACGGTGCCAATTCTGAACCGACAGGACTCGGTAACCTGACATGATACTATTTTATCTTTAAACAAACAAAAAATATATATAATATAATAACTTTTAGGGGGAAAAAATACATTAAAAGAAAAGAGAGAAGTCAATCATATTATTTAAATGATTAAATTTTGTTTTAAAAAAATAGTTGGTGATAATAGTCAAAATTGACTGATTGCCATAAAACACTAATCAACAACAACACAACAACGACCTACTATTAACATACACGATTATACTCGCACGTATATACACAACACTAAAGGGTGTACCTTTCACTGAAAATTTCGTTATCGTTATCGTTATCGGACAAATGTGACCAGCCCTTAATTGAGTCGTTACAAGTGAGAGGAGATGCGATGGCTCAGTGGTAGGGCAGTGGTCTTTAAACTGGGAGGACCAGGGTTCAAAACCAAGTGGATGCGCTAGTATACCCTTTGGTTGGGCATTAATCCTCATTACCAAATCCCTCTGGAGAGGCGTCGGTCCTCTGGTTGCTTATACTTAGAAGGACATGCTTTCTTATTAGTCAGGTATTTAAACTATCAAACGAGTCTTAGTTGAACTGATTTCATTTAAAGAGAGATTTTAGCATTGAACATGTATAGCTTATTCCATACACTAATTACATTGACTGCAATTACGATAAAAGCATTATACTTAGGTGAAAATACTTCAATTTTTTTTTTCATTCAATTTGCGTGATTACCATCACACTTTGTCCAGAGAAAGAGTATAGACCCAATGATTTATTCTCACATGACGTGTTCTAGTAATCTATCTAATACCATCGTTATGGTTATACATCATTAGTAAATTGGTGTTGATGGTATTAGTACTCTCGTTTGGTAGAGTTGTATAAAATAATGATAGGTCAACGGAGGGCCGAGATGGAAAGTTAAAGCTCATGAATCACATTCACATTAAAAAAAAAAAAAAGGTTATATAATTTTAGGTATGACCTGGATATTCATACTCTTCATTAATTCATATCAAGCAATATACTAAATGCCAAAACTTAATTTATTGATTACACACGTTAGTTGTATTTTTCACTTGTCTGTTCATATTGTTTGGTGTACATGATTATCCGCCTTTCAAGTATTGATCTGTTTATTCAGAGAGCACCTTAGGCTTTGATGTTTTGCCATGCTTATTATTCAATAAATAAAACATGTCATATTCAATAAATATTGCATAAAAACTATGAATAGTTATCCTGAAAAGCCCGTTTTCCCATTATAGGAAGTGCATTATGGTGAAAGCAACATGGTAATTAAGATTGTTTGCTTTGATTGACATTTTGGTCTAAAAAGGTGCTGGTAATTGAGGCGATGTTTTCTGTTAGCAGCAGCAGCAGCAGCAGCAGCATCGTCATTATTATCATCATTATTACTATTATTATTAATTTATAAAGTTGCTACACATGTAATAATTCAAACAAGCTCTCTCTCTTTTCCTTTCTCTCCCTACCTCCCTCCCCTTCTCTCTCTCTCTCATTTCCCTCTTCTTTTATCGTTTTCTCTAATTTACCCTTTCTCTCAAGGCCTTTCTCTCCACAATGCATGCTTCCGTCCATCCTCTAATGATGAATGGAAAGGCAGACTGAGTATTACACCTCTTTAATTGTGTTTTGCTCAAAGAAATTGCGATGTACATATTCCATGTATACAGTGTCCTACAGAAAGTAATGGTAATAACAGCAAGGAAATATGAAAATGAAAAAAATCAATAAGTACAAATAATAACAGTTATATTTATTCTAATATAGGTATGCAACATAGAACTATCATTATAACTGAAATACATATATTTAAAGCGGGTCATGTTTTGCATAATTTGATGGAAATAGAAAAGGGTTTCACTATAATACAATTCTACATACAATGAAACAATACATATCTAATGATAAACAACTGAAACTTGAAAACCAAGGTGGTAGAATCTTTCATCTTTCAATTATTATTCAATTATTCACATGATGCATCAATTGATAAAACATGCAAGGTTTCCCAAACACCCATCCTCGACCACAACAATTTGGAGGAAAAAATACAGAATTTACAAAGATGATGACAAATAAATGTGATCATCATCATCTAGAAAAGGGCTCTAAAAATAAATGAGTAGTTGAAATTGTTCTCTTGGCACTCACAATTTTCCTAACTTCTCAGTGACCTGTACAGTATGTAACATTGCACAAAACATTTGGCATTAAGTACATTTTCCCCACACCTCCCCTTCAAAAAAAAAAAAAAAAAAAATCTACTCCATTATAACTTCATTGTCAATTTCAAATGAAATGTGATTTTAATTGAAAAAAAAAACATTGGTTTTCTTAATGGTAAGCATATTCTAAATTGTAATTTTAGCCCTCATGCATATGTGACAAATATTTTCTAAGAATTTGAGTGTGGCGGAAGAGTAAAAACAAGTGCTAAACATGAAGTAATTTATGTTAGCAACTATTTCCAACATGTATAAAAAGTAGTTGCAGACCATGCTAGAATTTTCTTTTGCCAAGCAATTACCAAGCATGAGTGAGTGAAAGGGATAATATCATTTAAACTAGCCTTTATTTTCAAGTGAGATTTCCACCACTTTTCTACATTTTTTCTCTAGACATATTTATTTCTAGGATTGCTCACTGCTCATTTAGTTACGAGTATTTGGTGACTCACTCCATCTTTAAATGTGAGAAGTAATTAAATGTTGACAGTTACACATGAACTCTGAAATCATATACACAGTATACTTTACATACAAAAAGGAGTAACTTGCCATCTACAATTTTCAATTTCAACTTCTGCAAATCAGATGTATTAAGAATTCAGCACATTCAGAAGCACATGTGAATTTGTAATCTCTATTAATGTAGATTAGAGAAACAGAACGTTTCAAAGTGACTTGGATTTGAAATGTCAACATAAAACGTTCAATTCCAAATTAAACTCACATCTGAAGGAAATGAATGATTGTCATTTTAAGTTTTGAAATCTATCATTTACAGATAACTCCCTGGATACCTAATGAGGACCAATGAAATACCAGACCAAAAAAGGTTTGTTTTTGAATCACGTCAAATGGAATACATTTTCTTTTCAGACATAAGCCACACTTAAAGATAAAGTTGAGTTCTGGTCTTGAGATTGAATTGTGAAAGAAACTGTCTCAAAGCAATTGGGAAAGGTTGCTTATATAGCACATAAGAATTGGTGTATGCTTTAAGGGTTTGGAATCGCCAAAATGATAAGAAATTGACTTGATACTGCTGAGAATCACATGCACTGCACATAGAAATGTGTACATGGGAATACAAACAAATGTTTGGCCCAAACATTTCAGCTGTTTTGTTTTTTGGGTCATATTTTGAACCTGAGGGCATTTGAAATGCAATTCTTTTCAGGGGATATTTCTACTATGATAATCTTTCAAAGAAACATTTTAAAAAATGAGAAAGCTCACAAATTATTTTGATCTTTCCCAGAACTCAACCTTCCCTTTAAACATGGTTGATAAAGCACACTGCTTGTCATTTACAGTAAACATTTATAATTTACATTTGAATAAAATCATGCATAAGGTAATACTACTTATTTCAGCAGAGAAATTATTGAAAATAAACTTCATGAATATCCTGTGATGTCAAATGAGAAGTGAATACATAGTAATACTAAATAGATGATCTTGAATACTATTAAGAATCTATTGTTACATGCATATATACAAAGAGGGGTGGTAAATAAGATACAGAACTTGCATTTGACATTGATATTTGACATTGACCTTGATAGTCAAAAGTAATTGCGCCTCTTAATCTTTAACTCATTGGGGACTGTGCTTAAGAATACCCTTTAAGAAATGTCTAGAAAAGGACCATTTGACAGATAACAATAATGATTACTATATATGTTTATTAAAAAAACAGGTACCGGTATTAGCTATTGGTCTTGTAATGCCACCTATCCTAGGAAAGGGGCACTGAAGGCTAATGTGCATAAATTGGAGCGATGGAACCTGCAACACTGATATTCATTTCCTCATCCACATAAACTACAGGAGAGTAATTAGGGAATAATTCATGTTAATAGTTATCATTACTGTTATTGGTCCAATGGGACCTTGGGTTAGCACATATTCTTTTTTTTTTTTTTTTTGACACAGAAACATAATTCATTGAGACTTGAGGCAAACCTAGATCAGTTCCCAAGAGGATTTCATGGATAGCCTATACCATTATTATAGTCTACAGCCAAAAACTTGTACAGACACTTAATTGTGACTAGCAATGCTTTTGGGCAAGTGTAAATTCTCTAACAGGTGGGAGATGCCAACAAATTTCATACATTAATATTTCTAGAATAATAGATCAAACACATATCAAAACAAAATAAGTGACAAACTATATCAAGACATAAAAAAATAGAAAGCATATAAGGAGAATACAAAACAACAGCTGGCTTTATCCTGTATCTACCGTAAAATAATACACAAAGCCTATAAAGCTAAATTGCAGCGTGAAATAACATATTTGTAAACTAAACATATATTAATGAATTAATAAATAGTTTTGGCACACTAAGAGCTTCCTGAAATAGAACTTTTTTTCATAATGGAAATCATAAGCAATAGGAATCATTACAATCAACAAAGTTCAGGTAATAATAAAAATGAATGTTTGAATACAATTTCTAATGACCAGCTCTAATACATGCAAACAATGGGAACAGACACTTTACCACATGCATAAGTTGGCTATGTCCAACTACTGTGTTAAGCTTTCCTACAGGTTGAGAATAATGTTTAATCCCATTTGCAGTTTAATGATCATAGTTTTTTTTTTTTTCTACGTACATATCTTTTAAAGCTATTTGTTATTTTTTTTATTACCAGTCATGTAAAATATTCCTTTGAATACTTTTCTCTGATGTTTGATATTCAATGTAAATTGTGCACAATTCAACGTTTGTTGCGATGCATGATCTTTAAAAAAATAAATACCATTATGAATGAATGAATGAATAAATAAGCTTTTTTGTAAAAAAGGATGCATATTCAAAAGTTCTCTTGTGTACCTACATTTCTGACTGGAGAAAGAATATCCATGAATATGATCTGTGCTAGTTAGCAACTGATCATCATAGGCTCCAGAAATATTATTACTTCAGATTACGACTAAAACTTACTTGGGGACAAAACACATACCAAACGAATGAAGATTTTGTACCAACTTGATGAGGGCTACTAATTTCTTTGAAGAAGACAGACAAAGAATTGCCTAAAGATAAAACCAAGGATGAATGAAAATCTCACTCCAGACAATTGAAAAATACATTGACCTTAGACCAAGACTTAGGGTTTTAAGAGTTCCCAAGTGGAATGCAAGTACATGTAGTTGTGTATACGGTTGCCACAATCTCAAGAGACCTAGCTATAACTAAGAGCAGTACCCAATTGAACCGAATACAAAAGGTTGAACTAAAAACTATAACAATGATATTGCAGAGTGAGTGAGTGACACTTCATAATAATGCACTATACCAATCAAGTTCCATGCACAATTTCTGAATGCACCTAAATGTATCTACATAGAGTAGCAAAAATATAGTGTACTGTAGCATATACTGATTATCTGATGCTGTAAAAAAAAAAGTAGATTGAATTGCAAGATTATACTTTCATTTTCATTCATTTCAAGTAGCAGATTAGGTCTGAATATATTGCTTTACAGAGGAAACTAATACAGCACTAGCCACCTTGTGTACATTTATGAGTTGTATGTAAAGCAAAAATGAATACTATTTTACTGTCACCAGACACAGAGAACTAATGTATTTTCCAAGCACTGCCCTAACAATATCTTCAGCATTCACAGCTAATGCGTACACACACATGTATATCTCTTACAAAGAGCGAGCATGTGTGTGCAAAGCAAAATATTGCAAATAACATGGATTAAGACCTGACTCATATGGTGTTAATCCTGTGATTAGAGATAATCTCAAGTTCTACCGATGAAATTCCATTTCAACAGAAACTGGCTTGAAGCAATGCAGGGTCCTGTTTCATAAAACTTGTTATCAATAACAACTGCCAAATTTATATGACAAATTTGCTCTCGGCCAATCGGATTCAAGGATTTCAATAGCTTATAACAATTAGTGTAACTTGTTATTGATAACAAGTTTTATGAAACGGGCCCAGGATTGTTTATCATGCAGCAGATTTGTTTGATTTTTTTCAATCAGCAAAAAGTACAGAAATTTCCAAGAACTTGCTGGAAATCTCATTCCTTGAAAAGTACTTCTCAAAAGTACTTCTGAAGCCCGTACTATCAAGTTTGGCTTGATTTCCTTAAGTTTCTCTGCCTATTTCTCAACAATTTTCTACCAAAATTGTGGGGTATATATCAATTTACATTAAACATTCAATGTAAATTTCATTCCATTCTTTGAGAATACATTTTCCATCACAACTAGAACTTAAGATTACTTGTCATTTTGACCCTATGCCAACTGAAATGAAGTGCATAGTGCATTCACAATAATGACATCATACAAAGACAATATCTCTTTTGTACATACATCAAATGCATGGTGGTGGAGACAAGTCTTTCTTTTTTATTTTGAACCCCCTATCCCAGTGCTGCCTTCCACCTCCCCCCTCAATCCCATCTGGTCAGGTTTTCATCAATAGGCTCCCTCACACAATACAATTTAAAACATTATTTTAAAAAGGGGGAAGAAAACTTGTAGCCTGGATTTCAGCTAAACAAGTATTTTTAATTATACAATTTGCAAAAAGTCTTGTAACCCCATGACATCCTGCAAAACAATTTTACAACCTACATTTTTAAAAGTTAGGTTCTGCAGATGAAACATAGAAAATTAAAAGAAAAACTCATTTTTTGCGAAATCTAGTCTACATCTAAAGGCTTGTTCACATATGCCGTAGTAAAGGAGATTCCTGATATAACAAGGTAATTTTCTGGTCCCCAGGTCCTCGTTATAGTGAGTTTCTACTGTACGTGTAGGACCTTTGTTGTGTGCAGCTACTCCTTTACATCCCCACTAGCAATTCATTTAAACCTTTACCCCTTTCGAGACAATTGACCACATTTTGTGGTTTGACTCAATAACTTTTGGTTCAGAGCTCTAAAAAAATATACCAGATGCACAAGTAGAAAGAGCAAAATTTTCTGCACACACTATGTCCATTTTTAATGCATGACCATATTGCATTTGATGGCAGGAATTTTAAAAACGAGAATAAGCTTTGAAACCCTTAAATTGGCAACACATTGAGAGGTTCAAATCATTGTTTTTCAACTTTTCGACAAAACTCCTAACCATATATATTGTTTTCGAACACATTACACCTTATTAGAATCATGTAGCACTAAAAGAAAAATATTATTGTTGCCAATTTGAAAAACAAAATGTGATCAATTTAGCCCTTAAATAATTCTGTCCTGAAAGGATTAAAAATGCTGTACATGTGTACAGGCCTTCAGTAAGGTTCTATTTTGTGTATCATGAGCGGAGGCTTTAATCCAGAAAAATTTAGCACCAGTTGGGTCTCTGCACAATATGAACAGATTAACACTTGCAATGATTCATGGGAGCAGGGATCGATTCCTCCCATTTCTTTCACCTCGTTGCACCATGGTCAAAATTTAATGGCTTCCTAAAGCTCAGCACCATAAAAGATGAATCTCTATTTTCTTTTTTCCTTTTTCTTTTTTGGCATACCAATAGACTGCATAGAAGGAGACTACTATTTTTTCCAAAAGAGAGAGAGAGAGAGAATAAAAAAAATTGCTGTCTTTTGACAGCAAATGCGATGATAGGTGACAAACACTAAGTTTACTCATATCTTAATAATGCTCTTCTATTCTTCTATATAATCAGCTGAATCATTTCTGAAAATTGCCTCAAAGACTATCCACAGATGGCAAGAATTCAGAAATACAACATGTATGACCAGACTTTATTACAACTATAATCATCTCGTATCTTGACCCCAATTTCAAAGTGTAGCTAGTCATTCCTAAATTGAAGTCCAACATTAGTTTTACAAATTATCAGCAAGTTCATTTTTTTCGCCATGTAAGACTACAAATGTTAGAACTTGCAGTCTTAGTTGAAAACAGGGCCATTATCTCGAAATAAGATGAGGAACTACGAGGTCATGAAAAAGTTTTATGGCCATTGTCATTACTGTTTGATTCCACGGTTGATGCAGCCCTGCACTCATCTGCAATGAGGTTACCATGCCAATAAGAAGTCAAAGCTAGCTCCATCTCCTTCTTCTCCTCCTCCTCCCTCTGGTGCAGAAGCCTGTAGTTGGGAAAAGAGTGGGCAAAAAGAAAATACTGATTTTTAAAATTAATGTTATCCTGGTTTGAGACAGAAAGATTTTGTAAAGCAAAGCAAGACATTTGTATCTATATGTATATTAACAAACAAAAAATATAAGCATGGCTTGTATCATTATTTATAGATATAATTTGATTCAAGTCATTTGGCTCTGTGTACTAAAATCTACAGTGCTCCCAAGTTAACAGTCAAAAAAAGTCTCCACAAATAAATATTTCAAAATATTTGAAAAAAATTTCATACCTGTGCATAGCTTAGAGTCTCTTCTATTAAATGACACCTAAAGATCTGTTGATAATTCCTTCTCCTCTAATTATTTGTTTTAAGGAAGCTCATTTTAGATTTCACTACTGTGAAAGTGATATTTCTTTGTAGCCCATTTGTATGCATTTTAAAGCTCTCTTGGCAGTCAGGTAAAATAATCCAGTAAACCAAACAAGAAGTCGTTTTAAGTTTTCTATAGATCCTTTGGAGCTTTCCTGATCCAAATTGCTCTAAGCTACCTAGTAATTTTTTTTTTAGGGGGGGATAGAGATTAGCTGAAATATTTTCCATCATTACTGACTTATTGCTCTCTTTTTTGCACCATGTATGAAAGTGTTCTATTAAAGCTGCAACAAATATCTACCGTATATCACTGTAAGGCCTACAGTAAAGTTCCACAGTACAATAACATTTATGTAAATTATCCCATTGTATGATTTGAAGACAAGTTAACACCTATACTATCTCTCCTACTTCTACATGTACATAAGATCCTGCTACATCTCCTAATTGTTGAAATTTGTGGATCGTTCTGAAATTAAGAGGGCCATTTGCCTTGGAGCATTGAAAAAGCACTGCCCACCGATATAATGGTATAACGTCCTTGTACTAACCTGATCACTCTCAGCACTAGCTGCTGATGGTTGTGGTGAAGATGGCGGTGGTGAAGATGGCACGGTAGAATATTTTGTGGAACCTGACAGACCAGAGCTGATGCCTCCTGCAGCAGAGGTCGATGATGACGGACTGTCACTTTCCGTTGTGCCCAGTCCAGCCAGGGAAAAGTTGATCCCTTCTACAGACCTTCCTTCATTGAAGTTGGCAGCAGGAAGAAGTCCCTCCATGTCAAAGCTCTTCTCTTTCTTACTTTCCCTTTTGGGTGAAGTCTTCCCAGAGCCTCGACCTCTGGGGGCCTTTGGAGACTTTGCCTTTTCTGACCTCTCCTTCTTTGGTCCCTTTCCACTCTTTTCCATCATGATCTGGCTCATGTCTGCCAAAGGAGATTGGGCAATCTTTGGTTGCTGCTGAACTATCGAGACTGGCACCTCTCGCTTCTGATTTTCCTTTTCCCTTGCCCTCTCCTTCTCCTTGGCACGCTCTTCTTTCTTGGAATCTTTCCTGCTGACTTTGGTCTTGTCGGGTTTCTCAGCTGGGTCTGGAGCTCTTTTGCTTTCCTTTCCCTTTGACTTGGTGGAGTTCACAATGAGCTGGCTCTCATCGTTAGCATCGAGGCCGAGGGAGAATCTGTTCTCTGGGTATTCAAGGTCACCGTTCCTTGTTGATTGTGCAGTGATGGATCCAGGGGACATCATGGGTAGGTCTTGCTGACACTGTAACGCATACAAATAAAACAAACTATGTGTGTCAGGACATGTAAATTCATAAGAAAAGGGACAATTGTTTCCTTCATCGTAATGATGATAGCAAGGTTACTTGAGATGGCTTCCCTAATAGATGTGACTCACTGCACAATGGTATCCTCAAGCACTACTCATAACCTCTTGAACAGCAGAGAAGCTATGATCTACTTACACATCAAAGATTCCCATGTGCATTTGAAAAAACAAATCTTGAAAATGTGCAAATTAAAAATAAAGGGACTGTTGGAAACAGCAAGAAACTGTCTACACAAAAGTAGAACTTTGATATTTATATTCATATTGCCTGCTGAAAGCCAGAAGGGCATTACTTTAACATACTGTCAAAGTGGAAATCGTCACACGATTAATTTTTCGCGCTTGGCCGAGTAAGGTGAATTTCATGTGTTTTTAATTTCGCTGACGCACTAGGCTCATGGGGAAAAGAATACATATACAAAACTATTCGTGTGTGGGGTTTTTGCGCAACTTTCATGCCGCAAAATATTCCATATTTACAGTAGAGTTAACACCCTGCTGGCTGGCTAAACAGATGATAGGCCTACAAGTACCACATGAACCTGATCAAAGTCCTTTTGACATATCAAAATGCCTACGGGCCTACTGCCTACAACATTTTTCGGTAAAAAAGTACTGAACGGTTTCCCTCATATTTATGTTTCCTGTTTGAAATGAATTTTGCTTCTCCGAACAGAATCAAGGAGGAAATTTGAGGAGAAAACTTATTGACTAGTGAATTTACATACAGTTTGACATGTAACTAGGTTTTACTTATATATGTACATGTGATGTAGCCCTGCGGTACACTGTATTAGAGCTCTGAATAACTTACCATTATTACTATGACATGTATCATTATCATTGATAGCCGAAGAGCCATGGGATAGTCATATTTGGATGAGTAATTTTGAATGATATCCTGTCTCTGCTTTCTACCTGATAACAATACATGTACATCACACAAACTGATCCAAATTGGGCAATCAACCCAAACAAATAGTGTGCTACTTTCCAAGCCAAATATATACACTGCATACTCACAAGTGCAAATGAATAATATTGGCAAAAATTACGCATACTGTAAGAATTTCCTATACAAAAGAGGAATGTCCTCAATCGAGATATTTTCATCACAACTACAAATTTTTCTCTTCCTTTTATTTTTCATTGCATTTTTGTTTTTCTTGCACAAGATTACCTGTACAGCACTCATTCCCAACAAAATCTGGTTAAAATCAGAACACTGCAACATGAGATCAAAGGAAGAAAAAAAAAAAGGAATTAGATAAGTTTTAATCAAGCACTACAGTTTTGCTTGTTAGAAGCAGAAGTTCCTCTTTTTCAAACATAAACAGGGAAAACATTCATAAAATGCTATCAAGTATCGACAAGTGTACAATTTGTACATATTATTCAGCAAGAGGACACAGCAAATGCTTGTTAATTCAGCTCCAGTTACACAATCAGTTCATAAAATTTTCCCTTGCTGCTCTTTTCCCCGCAATTTATTTGGCCTTGACAATCAGTTTCTGATTAGTGTGCAAGCTTCCAAATCCCATTTTGAGGTTGCAGCTGAGTAGGAAACAATTTTTTTTTCACAAACAAAATGCACAATACACAATTTGGCAACAAACATGTCTACTGTACGAATAATAATCTACATGTAGTCTGGCTTCCTGTATGATTGACATTAAAATATCATATTTTCTTGATATTTTGTCTGATCCAATCTCTAGGAGGGCTATTAGCCTGATACAGTCATCAGATATATTAAGAACTGATGTTGTCAGTAAGGTATGTGGACTCGCCCATTTGAACTGTAGCCCAGCATAAAACAATACACAAAATGAATAGGTTTTAAATAATCACCAGTTTCTGTACAATTAGATGTACATGTACATGTGGGCCTCACAATAAATGCATCCAGTACATCCCACTAAAATGTTGGTACCGAGTGAGGAAACAGAACTGGTGATATTGGAATGATTATACTTTACAAACAACTGGAAACTACATGTATAAACTCACTGACTAAAACTGTTATGTATTGTTCATGTAGCCCTATGAGCTACTGTACATGTAGTAGGTCTAAAAACTGCAGTGTATAAAAACAAACATCTTTCAAAATGCATGCATTGATCAGATTCACAAAGTAAAAACAAGCACTAATGGTGAAAAACAAGAGAATTAATTTGTTCAAATGATGACAATGTTCGCTAAATACAGTTCATTCCATGCAGATGCTTGCAAATACAGTGTACATACATGCATGTTGATATCAAATTATCAATGTAGAGTTCTACATGTCTTCTAATTATGTATAATAATGTGATATGGTGTTTTATAGTATAGGGGTGGCACTAGAGGGTGAGGGTGTAGAGGTGTGGCAGCCTGCATTAAACAACTATGCCAGCAAATTTGGACTTTATCTTTTTATTATGAAATTGCCACAAACAAAAATTGATTAACTTGATTAGTTTTTTTTTTCTTTTTTTTTTTTCTTTTTGCTTCTTGGAATTATTTTATACTCATATCGGCAAATTCCATGTAGAAAAATTTCTGACAAATAATTTCAAATTGTAACTTGTTACCAATTTTGAATATCTTACATGTTTTTTTGTTTTGTTTTGTTTTGTTGTTGTTGTTGTTTTTTTTTTTGGGGGGGGGGGTGAACATTTTCTAACGACTTGTCAGCAAATTCTGCCCGAAATCCTCTTTGAAAATGGTCTAGCAACACCCCTTGTACTGTATTCTACAATGTACAGTGTTCTTGTGAGTGTGCTGATTGTGATCAAAACAATTACAGTGAGGCTTTCACAATTACAACTCAACTAATTGATGGTCTACAAAATAGCTGAAAATAGTTCACAAAATCTACCTATCTACCCAAATGTATTCACAAATACATCTAAACTCTCCTCTCCTCCCCACTTACACTATCAACCTGCAGGGTTGCAATTGTATTTTTTTGCACAAGAGTAACAGACATACATGTATTGTAGATTAAATGCATCATGGGGACAAGACACACCAAACATTTTGAAGTGCAAAAAAGGATGAAATCCATCCAATATTTAAGTTTACCTTCTCTATTCCTATACATAATTTTTTTTTAAAGGCTTACATAAGACAAATTTTCTTATTCAAATCAGAATAATTAGTATTTTTCTTTCATTGATTTATTTTGCAATACCACAGCAAAAATAAACTTGAATGGACATTCTTACATTTTCCTAATTTTTTCTTATTCATTAGAGTACAATTTACAACTTAACACTTCTAGATTCTTAATCATGTATTGCAAAAGCAAAACTAAAGTGAAACAAACATAACAAAACTGCAGGTAAATGCAAAAAACCCCCCTCAAAAAACAAAGAAAGAAAAGAAAATCAATCAATTTGTTAACTACAATGTCTGCCGAGAATCAAAAGGGCACTAAGACTCGCAAGTCCTGAACATGTGTTGCTTAAGCTCCCTTCTGCATCTCTGCTAGTGGCTAATGATTTGAGGGGGAAAAACAAAGCTACAGGAAAAGGATAAGCACAGAAGCATCACAGAGGAAGAAAATGTTAGTGGTCTGTGGGTTAAACCAAGACACTATTCACACACACAAATACATGAGCATCCTTTCAGCTACATGTAGTATAAGGCTGGAAGAGTCTTAAATTCAAAGATGCTTGTGTTTTCTTTACAAAATGTTTTACCTTAAGCACTGCACAATGTAAAATATATTTTAGTTCAAAAAAGCTCTTTTGGATATATGTACCCAAGTTAAAACTGAAATTTCTTCACATCAATTTTTTTTTAAATTAATTTTTGTTTTCACAGAGCTCTCTCTTTTTGAGATTTCCAGAGCTAAATCACTCACCATACAAGTATTTCTTTCACTGATTTGCCTTTAATACAGAGGGGAAATTGATCCAAAACTTTCAACTCCTGTAAAGGTACACAAAGCTTCCTACAAAAGCATTCATTTTGACCGCCCTAAATAAGTGTGCTCTTATTTGTAAGTGTGAATAGGACCAAGTGCATGCAAGGAAGAAGAATAATAGGTGGACACCAAGCAGCAAGCATCAGTCTTTCATTCAGTCACTCCAGACAGACAACAAACCTTAGTCTCCCATAAGAAGGGCCCTGAAAACTCATCCTTCCACGTGATCGTCTGAGAGAGAAAAATTAGGGAAGAAATGAACCAGCAGCTAAATGGTGAAAAAGTACATACATCTACTGTATTTCAGAACTTTAGAAACAAATGAAAAAAAAAAAAAATTGCCCGTTTTCAGGTTATACTACATGTATCATCGATCTGTCACTTAATGTTGAAAAAATCCCAGATTTTCAATGTATGAAATGTATGGTATCTAAATGGGTGACAAGAAAAAATGAGTTATTCTGAAAGTGGAAATGATGTAACCCTGTAACCGATCATCAGATCGATAGCCGATTCCGATCAGATTTTGTAAAACCGGACAACAATTTCCGATCGCTGATCAAGAGAAAAAAGCAAAAAATTGAATGACAATAAGAAACATTAGTTGCCACCCAAAAAGGGCTTCAAATTCACAAGTTTTTATCCTGTAAATACTTTTAAAAACATCCATACCCTTGGTTATTTTCTATTTGAAGTTGTTATAGACTCTATTTGTTGATGTTTAATGCTCTTATCTTGCCTCTAAAAGTAAAAAATTGGTCTAAAAGTAGAGCTAGAATATGCAAGCTGCCATTTTGGATTATATCAATTTTGGATGACATCATTTTTTTTGCTCTCCCAACATTGACAATGTTGGAAAAAATCAAATGGCTCTCTAAAATTTTCTTTTCCAAACTATGCCGTTATAATATATATTTTAAAGTCAAAGAATATTTTCTTGTACTCATAACGCCACATTCTTAATATATAAAGTTGATAGATAGATCTATTTACTTTGTAATCATTACAAGATTCTTACATGAGGATAGACAGTGTGCAGGCATGTGGAGTGTATGCATACAACATGTTCTCTCCTATGCTCTTCACAGGTGTAGTGTGCAATGTTTATCCTTAGTGCCTGAATCTTGTAGCAATTACAAAATTGATATTAGCTTTAAAAATTAAGAATGTAGTGTTAGGAGTAATATAAATTATTCTTTGACATGAAAAAAAAATGCTAGCAGCAAACTTGAAAATCAAAATTTTAGAAAGCTGTTTTATTTTTCCTAACATTATTAATGTTGGACGAGCCTAAAAAAAATGATGTCATTCATCATCCAAAATGACGGCCGCATATTCTCTCTCTACATCTACTTTTACACCCATTTCAAATTTGCAGAGGCATGGCTAGATCGTTAAACATCAACAAATGTGGACTATAAAAAGTTAATATGAGAAGATAATCTACATGATTTTAGGTATTTAAGTACTAAAATTTGTCAAATTTTAGCCATTTTTTGACTAACATTTTAAAAGAATTTCAATAGATTTCCCTACTGATTTCCGATCTGATACCGATATCGGGAGCTAACCTGCCGATTCGATCATCCGATCTGATTTTAGCTCTAACTTACAGGGTTAAAATGATGTAAAATGTACATGAGATCCATAAATATACATGCTATAAGTCCTAAAGCTACGCACCCCGCAAATACGCGCAATGCAACACATTCAATGTATACGCCAAATTTTTGCTGTGACTGAGCAACAAGAATATCATTGAAGCTTGCAAAAAAGAATTAGTTATATTCCTTTATTTTTGTGATATCATCATTATTTTGAAATCAGAGTGATATTCACATCAGTCAGCTTCAAAATCAAGACTTGTATTCATTTATTACGTGTGCGTAGCTTAAGTTTAGGACCCTTTCATTTTGTCAAAAAAAAATTGACACAGGCATCGATATCGACTCGAAAATGTAAGTTATTGACAATCATTTGCCACTCACATTTATGCGAGGTTATTGGAGATAACCTCGCACTGTGTACCTTCATACTGTGAGCAATTGCCTCCCATAGGCAAGTGTGTGATATCTTGCCCTTATGTGTGCAGGAGGGGAGCAAGATCACCGACCAAAAACAGCCTGAATATTTCACTTGATCAAGATGATAAAGATCCTATCAAAGGATCTGGCATGATGAAATTAGACATTCTATCATTCTAAAATGTAGAAGGAAGTATTTTCTCAAAATTTTGCCGATAATATTGGTGTTTTTACCTCTTCAACTTAGAGGTTGTGTGACAGGCCGAAATTGACACAGCCCCATATACATGTGCATGAAGTGATGGTCCCGTGAGTGATTATTTGCAGCAATTTTCTCAATGATTAAACTTCAGAATATGTAGAACCAAGGCAGATAAAGAAATTCACATAAATCACTGAATTAACTATTTTCAGCCACTGAAAACAAACTGCATAGCATTAGGTCCTCCCATCATACATGTACATGAGATGAATATGAATGAAATTATGAAACAAATTAGAGAAACTCTTCAAAAAAGTTTGATGCGAGTCAAATATCTTTGACCTTAAACTTACAACCAATTTAATATTTTACATTTTTACTTCAGTATAACTATATACACAATTACTGGTATCTTGACATATGGCTAGAATGCCTAAGTCTGTGCATGCAGTGCCCTTGTCTGCGCACACGCGTAACTGCACGATTCTGATAAAACGAAACGTGCAATGAACACAAAGTGTTCATCTTTATTATTATTTGTCATGAATGTGCATTCAGACAAAAAAGGTCTTATTTCAGACATTTTATTCACAAGCCTTAATATGTTTTCTATCACTTCAAAACTCCCCAAATGAGTGTAAAATGAATGAGTGCACAGACATGGGCACCATTGTTTTTTCAATGTTGAAATGACACGGTCACCATTTCTTGTGAAATGGCATTGTTCTTGCTCTAATTTTTATGGCATTTTTCACAAACTTTAATACTCTTTAGCATAATCAGAATATCAGGAATAATATAAAATTAAGCATAAGAGGAATATAAAAGACATTATTGATCATTTTCCAGTCAAATCTTAGGTGCTCCCTATACAGACAGTCTATGGGAATGCCATGGCAATGTCACAGATGCACATATAAAGTGAAACCCGGAAGTGCTCGGGTCCGTCTGATCTGATCTGGCAGGCAGGAGCGAGCGCCGCAGTGCAGCTATTCATTCCTGCATGCCCTGCATGCAACTGCAATGAATGAGAAATTAAAAAACTTACAGTTCCTTTGCTCTGCGATCCGTCTTCATGCTCGGTATATTGGACAGTCTTTGTTCCTCCTTGAATATTAAGCCTAGGAAAACTTTCGGGTGGAGCATCCTTATTGCTCGGGAGTTTCCCCTGAAGACGAATTTCATACCGAATTTTCAAATCAGGGTCAATAAACCATTCATCAAGAAGCGAGTCCTTTTCGGCTTGAGTCAATCTCTCCCAATTCTTCCTGTTTTTCTCCATGCATTTTCTCTTTTCTTCTATAATCTTGTTGGCTATAGGGTTCATTGAAGCAAAATAGTCATCGCAAATCTCTTCCATCGTTTGTTTAGTCATTTTGGATGAAATTGATTAATTACTATTTCTCCGAGGCCACTTCGGAGATCGAGTCAAAGCTTCACAATCGCCGCGGTCACGTCGATCACCGATCATATCATCACCGGCGCGTGTTGGAACTCAAAAGCGCGAATTGGTGCAAAACCGCGAATTGCCGCCTAAGCATGTAGAAAATAAGTTCAGCGCGTAGTGTCATACTCTACGTATGTGCGACAGTGTTCCAGCGCGGCGGCGTGTGTTCTGATAACTCCTTGCTCTACGTATGTGCGACAGTGTTCCAGCGCGGCGGCGTGTGTTGGAGCAAGGAGTTATCACAGAACTGGAGTTACAGCAGAAGCGAGCTTCTTTGAACCGGGTTCGATGCCGCGGCAATAAACTCAGTGGGTGTTCTTCCGTGATTTACGACAGCTGTGTACCTGGGTCTCGTGCCGAGGCTGGATCTGCGCATGCGCATCTTCGGCCGATCGAGTAAGATGACGTCATCTTGCTTTTTATAAAAATCGCAAACCCAGGCCCAGGGTACTACATACGAGGATAATTTCGCTTTAGACGAGGAATTACTGTTCTCGTCCGAAATCGACGAATTGGGATTACAACTAGATGAACGGGAAATTGAAAAGAGTGGGGAGATAATTTCTTAACTCTAGATATCTTCGAAAAGAAGAGTAGACAACAGTACCTCCTCCTTGATGTAGCTCTGCCGGACTGGATGGTTCTTTCAGCGGAGCTGCCCCGCTCCGCCAGTCCTGCCGGTGCGGTGGAGTGGCTGCGCGGCGCGAGGTCCGTGTGAAAGCTGCAGCTGCCATTTGTTACTCTGTTCTCAGATCTCTATTCACATTTTGTAGTTTAACCAAGGAGCTATAATAATACATGGGGCTCCCCCAAAAAAGAATCTGTAACTTGTCATGCTGGGGGTAGGGGCAAATCTAGCAAACTTGTTAATAACACACTTTTGTAGAGCTACCGGTACCGTACATGATTTATACTAGATCTAACTCCTTGGTTGGAGTACAACAAAGAGATTCTATAATCTTTTTGGAGTACAAAAGTCAAAGACATTCTATGTCATTATTATAGAATTTCTTTGACAAAAGCGCGAATTGGTGCAAAACCGCAAATTGCTAGACGCGGATCGTGTAACATTGTTTAACCCGCTCTGAACCCTACAAAACATCAAACATTTCTCATTAATTATCATGAAGCAGGGGCGTAAATCCACTTTGAAAAGTGGGGGGGGGGTGATCCAGAATGTGTTGGTAGTTTGGTAGTCAGTCACTCACCGTCTCACGTAATAACTGCATGGACTGCACCAGCTGTGCGTGTTTGTTGTGCATATGTGCATGCTGTGCAATTATTGTACACATGTCACGCTGAACTTATTTTCTACATGCATAGGCGGCAATTCGCGGTTTTGCACCAATTCGCGCTTTTGAGTTCCAACAGGCGCGGCCGGTCGATCCCGAGTGTCGAGTATACACACAGTTGAAGTTGGAAACGAAATTGTTTCTCTTTTTCAGAATACTACGGTATCTCTAAAGATAATTTAGTTCCGATCAATTACTCGATCAATTGATTTTTAGTCTAGGAGCCTGTCCCGAAATAGTCATCCCATTTTACCCATAAGATTTGACCCCATAAAGTTGCTTAGAACATCTAAGTCATTGAAAAAAGGTTGTCAGCCTGACCATGGCTGTCGGGTTTTAGCCCCCAAAGCCCCCCCCCCCCAAAGAAGCCCCGAAGTCGGGTCGATTTCACCCCATCTCCACCATGCACCAAACTTTGTCAGTAGGAAGTAGGATTGACTGGACATTACAAAACACAAAAAAATGACAAAAATTTCCGTCGGGATGGGGTGTCAGACGGCCCCTAAATATTGGGGTAAATTTTTCCCCTTGAAGCCCAGGGACCATATTTTGTCAGAGGGAAGAACTATGGATGTACATTCCAAAAATATAAAAACTCACAAAATTGTCCATCGGGAAGGGGTGTCAGTCTGTCAGACCTCCTGAAATAAAAACCCCAAAGTGCCGTTTGACAGGCCCCTGGAAGCCGGGGGTGCTAGGGGTGCTGCAGCACCTCCAGAATTTTTTGAGGGGATGCGCAGCACCCCCTAGAAGGTTGAGGATGCTGGGGGTGCTGTAGCTAAAAAAAAGTAGTAAAAAAAGAGAGCCCAAAACGGTGAGGACCTTTTTTTTTTTTTTTTTTTTTTTGTTGCTTGTCAGAGATTTTTGGAGCTAGAATAAAATCGTTCCCAGGCTCCTGCCCTTTGACAACGTTTTGCCCCCCAAAATGCTCTGTATATAAAGAAAAACCATTTTCTTACCTTCTGACTATGATAACTCAAAAGTGTTTTATTCAATTCAATTAAAACTTTCATAACATAATTTTGAGTATAATAATCTTCTTGTGGTGCAATTTGGTGTTAATTTGTCTTTTGATTAATAAATTATTAAATTGTGAAAAATTTTAAAAAATTGCCAAAAAATATTGTCAGGATTATGTAAACACACCCACTGCCGATCTGACAAGGCATAATAGAGGAGCTTGCTTGGTATCTGTGTAATTAACACATGAATAGTACATTTCAGCCTGGCAGTCACATACCACAGATACCTGAAAAGCTCTTCTATTATGCCTTGTCAAACAGGTGAAGAGGGACAATGGGTGTGTTTACATAATCCTGACAATATCTTTTAGCTACTTATGAGAAAGCAATACATTTTTCACAATTTAAGAACTCATTAATCAAAAGACTATTTAATACCAAAATTGCACCGCAAGAAGACTATTATACTCAAAATTATGTTATGAAATTTTGAATTGAATTGAATAAAACACTTTTGAGTGAGCACTTGATCAGCAAGTGGATTTGGCGCCTTATAAGTCAGAAGATGATAAAATGTTTTTTCTTTACATATAGAGCATTGGGGAGGGGGGGGGGCAAAGCATTGTCAAAGGGCACTTTGGGTTTTTTATTCCTGAAGGTCTGACACCCCCTTCCCGATAGACAATTTTGATAGTTTTTATATTTTTGGAATGTACATCCATAGCTCTTCCTTCTGACAAACTTTGGTCCCTGGGCTTCAAGGGGAAAATTTTACTCCAATTTTTAGGGGCCGTCTGACACCCTATCCCGACGGAAATTTTTGTCAGTTTTTTGTGTATTGTAATGTCCAGTCATACTGCTTCCTACTGACAAAGTTTGGTGCATGGGGGAGATGGGGTGAAATCGACCCAACTTTGGGGTCTCTTTGGGGGGGGGGGCTCTGGGGGCTAAACGCGACGGCTACGTTCAGGCTGACAACCTTCTTGTCAATAACGTAGATGGTCTAATTAAGTTTAAGGGGTCAAAAATTATGGGTAAAATGGGGTGACTATTTCGGGACAGGCTCCAGGCCTATATTGTTTGTTAAAAGGCCCCTGCAACCCAAACGCAACCCAACTGCAAGTTTATTGCTGTTGATGTGCAGAGATGCATACACTTAATATTCTGTTATTCAAGGATCTAGATATGTTTCATAGATTTTTAGATATTTTTTTGAAATATTTTTCCCAACCTCCTAAGCTCCACCCTAAGAAAAGCTCCAGATCTAAGTTCCTGCAATTACATCATTCTGTCAATCATCAGTCAGCTACACTAACATTCTACAACAGACCGTGGAATGTAACTTCCCCAGCTCAGCACATGCTTACAATAGAATTGCATGCTTTCAAACAATATCTTCTCATTACCATTCTTTTTCTGGTGATGCTACAGCATGTCTGACATAGCAACTCCTACATGTGGCATATGTGGTCTATCAGAACAGATGGTCATCTCTGGCAAAGCTATACATACCACTGTCTCTCCTTAGCTCACTAATGATTGACAGATAATGTCATTGCAGGAATGAAATCTGGAGCATTTTTTTAGGGTGGAGCTTAGCATGTTTGAGGAAATTATTTTATACATATTTTAAAAATTTATGAAACATATATATCAAGATGTTTAAATAACAAAATATAAGTTGTGTGCATCCCTGCACATCAACAGGAATCAACTTGCATTTGGGTTGCAGGGGACCTTTAATTGTCTGTTTGTTTGTTTATTTGTTGTACATTTTTTCGCGAGTGATATAATTCAAATGCTATGTGAATTATTTTATTGAATACAATAATGATTATTTGTACATGTATGATTGTTTTCTCCAATACATGGGCGGCGGAACCGGGGGGGGGGGAGCGGGGCGGGGCGGGGGGCTGCAGCCCCCCCCCCCACACTTTTTGATACGTGTAATAAAACCTCGGAAAAAGGGTTCGAAATTGTCATTAATGAGTGAAACCAAATCAGCCTCCCCCTACTTTCAAAAACGCTTCGCGGCCCCTCGCAATATCCTGAAAATGTGTAATATGAGAATAAAAATTTCATAATGACATTTTCATTGTAAATATTGCCACTGGGTGCGGTACTCATAAATTATATAAAATACCTAATATACTCAAGTGCATGACTAATCAAATAAAAACATGCATGTTGCATGAAGAACATGCAGTCTGGAAAGGAAATAGGGGAATAGAAAAACAAGAGAAGATATAGAGGGGGAAAAACAATTGAAAGGGGAAAATGATACGAGGGGGAGAAAAGAGAGAGAGAGGGAGAGAGAGAGAGAGAGAGAGTGTGTGTGTGTGTGTGTGTGTGTGTGTGTGTGTGTGTGTGTGTGTGTGTGTGAGAGAGAGAGAGAGAGAGAGAGAGGAGCGGGATGGGGGAGAGGGGGAGACAGAATGCTAGATCAAATTAGAACCATTAACGTGCATGTCAATCCATTTTGTTTATTTGTTGATTTATTTTCTTTCTTTCTTTTTTTTGTCGGATATTTTGGACACATTCATAATTATCATGTGCCCGCAGAAAAACAGGATCCGCCACTCAATGTAGCTAACTTTTTGTGTGAGTAGTCAGTGAACTGACAATGGGGCGTCCCCGACGTTATTATTTTGGCCAACTGCAAGAATTTGCTAACAAAATTTACATACAAAATATATAGATGTGCCAGCACGCCGGCCGGCACCCCCTTTTCCTCCCAACTCTCTATACCCAACCACTAAAAAACCCTGAATCCTTCTCTCTATGATCTAAATATGGACTGTTGAAGGGTATAACTGAAAAAAGATATATTTATAACATATAAGTATATTATAACGATAACAGTATAAGTTAATGCATGTATGCAAGATTTTGCATAGGAACTGAATGCAATTTCGATCGCCATTCGGAAACTCAACTTTATATAGAAACAGAAATTAAAAACGAAAATCAAGACGTCCTTCAAAAGATACTTTTTAAAAATATGAATACGACATTGTATATGTCATTCCAGGTCTGTGTCATTCCTAACTTTACTATCATGCACGAGGTCTGTACAATCAGTATTCAATCGGGAGCCTAGGCTATTGCTAGACAATAAATTTGCACCGATGATTCGCCGACAAATTTTAGCGCGATAAAATACAAAGACAAGGATATAAAATCTGGTTTATATAGCATTTCAAATTTGTCGTTAGAGGTTCCAGATAAGCGCCACAATTTTTTGTTGTTTCCAAGAAGGTTCCAAAATTTGCCATTCTACCATTGGCGTAGACAGGTCCTCATACCTGGGGGGTATGATTTCCCCGAAGGGCCATATATATATATAGTGTGTGTGTGTGTGTGTGTGTGGGGTGAGGGTGTGTAAACATGTATATGGTTTTTCTCTTTACATATCCAAGATACAACTTTAGCATCATGCTTTGCAATTTTGTAGTATGATTTGAATATTGAGCGAGCGAGCGAAGCGAGCGAGCAAACTTAATAGCAATTACAATGTGATTGCAAAATTTTACAATGAAAATTTATTTAATAAGCTGTACTTTTTTGATACGAGCGAGCGTAGCGAGCGAGCATTTGGGAATGGCTCTAAGTCACTTTGAATTAGGGGCACATGTTATGGAAAATGAAAACGTGGTACTTATCATGGGGAAAAGGACACTTCAATTATTAGAAAAATAAATGAATGTGTAGGAAAGGTAGAAAAGGCAGTTCATCACAGGTGAAAAGGGGCACTTATAACACCTGAAAAGGGGCATTTATAAGAACGGGAAAATGTTCTTATGTAGAAAAAGCAGAAAAATTAAATCAGTGTCTATATATTACAAAGAAAAAAAATGACTTGTTACATTAAAAGGAATAAAAGGGATTAAAAGGGGGGAAATGCTCTCGTTGAAATAGGAGCATTTATCAAAGGTAAGGTGAGGGATGAGGTATAATTATCAAAATGGGCACTTAAAAGAATATGGAACTGGGATTTACTCGAAAGAAAAATGGGGGTACTTATCTGAAGTTAATGGGAAAAGAAGGGGCACTGTCCCCACATGCAACGCCCGGAGCGGTGCTTCTGACCGGGCCTACATGTTATGATTGTCATTTCATAATTCTGTGTATAGTTGGGTGATGATGACACAGGTCATCATCATCCTCAATAAATATTGGGTGTGATGTATTCCTTCTTTCTCCACCACATTCGATTCCACCACATTTCCACCACAATTCATTTCAGTTTTGCAACACCCCCCCCCCCCTTCATTAAAAACAAAGATTATACCCCCATATCACTCCAAGATGAACACCCATGTTGTATAATTTGAAGTAGATGGTTTTCACTTTCTAGTGGTGTCAAAATATATCGGGAAAAATCAGAAGCCACGACAGCATTGTAGATAAATATTAATAAATTCACATAAATCTACAATATTGTACACAGATATATAACATTTATATTGAAATAAATAATATATAACAATAAAATTAATAGATATAATATATCAAATTATATTTATCTACAATAGAAGTGTATATTTTCCACCACCTTTTTTTTTTTTTGGTGGGGTGAAACCTGGGGGGATGTTTGCACACACCATCCCCCACCCGAAAAGTTGGGGGATGCATACCCCCACCCCCCCCCCCCCCGCTATCTACGCCCCTGCATTCTACCAATCTGATTTCTAAATGGCCGGGAGTGAGAGTCCACCCGCTCCTCTAACGACGCCCTTTATTATACACAGAGGTAGACAGAAAAATCAGTCTATTTCGTTCGGGGGATATATTTTCCGCTAAGCCTACGTCTGGCTTCATGGAATCCTTCACCTATATACTTGGAGGAGCGCCTCGAAAGTCAGGGAATGTCATAAAACTCCTCCAAACGAACGGATACACAGAGCCTGAACCTCGGGCCCCCGCCAGCCCCCTCCAGGCTCGCGCTCCTCACTTTTTATCCTTGGCAATGTTTGTTCGGGCGATGGGCCCGGGATGGGCCGGGAGTATAATATAGCTTAACTACATAATCATACGCAAATGCTTCTCATCTTTCGTCTTTTTATGCTTGATAAATTGAAAAGAAAAGAAAAGAAAGAGTAACCGAGGGAGAAAGAGAAGATATATATATTATATATGTTGAGAACTGCAGATTTTTGTTTGTTTGTTTGTTTGTTTGTTTGTTTGTTTGGTCACGCTTGGTTAGATACTACTCTCGCTAGTAAAATGTTCGGCAATTTCAAACTGCCTTTGTGAGCTCGAGCGAGCTAGGCTTGCATTTGATCGGATCGCTGCTCAACGGGCACGTACGACGTCCCGTGCCTAGGCCTAGCAAGCAGCGCAGCTTTTCCGTACACCGCGCCCTCCAGACCCCTCGCCCAGCCGCCGTCAATCGTATGCCATCGGGGTCTACTTACGTCTACTCACCACGCGTACTAGATTTTCGATACACGTACCTATATTGACCAATCATAAGCCAGTATTCAGTACGCGTACTGTTTTTGGTCATCACGTCACGTGTGTTTAAGGGTACGTGTACTTTACTTTTACAGACGTTCCTGACCCCTCCGGCCATAGGTGGCCAAAGGGTTCAGAAGCGTCAGTTACTGTAACGTGTGCTTTGTCATTTAGGTAACGTGTACCTTGACTAGTCATCACGTGACGTCTATACAATTACGTGTGCTCTGGTCGTTACGTGACGTCAGCTAAAAGTTAGTCTATTTCCAGGATTTTTTTTTTTTTTTTTTTTTTTTTTTTTAGGAAAGCAACCCATGTGCGTTAATAATATTGATCAATAAGGGAAGTATAGGGCTTGGCAAGGGCTCAGGGCGTTTAATATATTTCTGTTGGTGACTGATTATTAAGTCGTCCTATAAATTTTTAGAGTAGTAGTAGTAGGCCTAGACTCTTTTTAGCAAACTAACAAAAATCAAAGTAAAGTATAAACCGTGCGGAGTTGGTTTATTATTGTCATTACTACTACTACTACTACTACTAATTTTTATTTCATTATTATGATTGTTACTATCATAATTATCATCAT
This sequence comes from Heliocidaris tuberculata, assembly GCA_025618425.1. Classification (NCBI taxonomy): domain Eukaryota; kingdom Metazoa; phylum Echinodermata; class Echinoidea; order Camarodonta; family Echinometridae; genus Heliocidaris; species Heliocidaris tuberculata. The sequence continues at coordinate 44,925,035 of CM046834.1, read as the reverse complement.
CATTATCATTATTATCATTATTATTATTATTATTATTACTATTATTATTATCATTATTATTAATATTGTTTTTATTATCGTCATAAAATTTTGTCACAATGAAATTAATGTATAAAGTTTATTCATAAATACCATGTAATGAGCGGAGGAAAGAGAAACAAGTTGATGATTTAGATTAGGAGAACTCCCCACATGTACAGCTCATGTTTACTATATATATAGTCAAAGCTATACAGTGCATTCAAAGTATACAAATTCTACTACATGACCACTGGAAGGCCGCCTGTTTACCCAAGGATTAACCAGCTGATATCCAGTGCATAAGGGATACTGATATATGAATGGGGAGATGGCTTGCCTATATCCTTGCTATAACCAGGGAATCCTAGTTACATTAATACATTCCCATGCTATAACCAAGGAGTTATCTGCTATAATAATTGAAGCGAGACATCCTCGTCCTCCTCCCCCTTCCCCGGCGAAAAAAATGTGAACCCCTCCCCCCCCCCCCCAAAAAAAAAAAAAAAAAAAAGAAGAAGAAGAAGAAGAAGAAGAAGAAGAAGAAGAAGAAGAAGAAGAAGAAGAAGAAGAAGAAGAAGAAGAAGAAGAAGAAGAAGAAGAAGAAGAAGAAGAAGAAGTGTAAAATAATGATGAGTAAATGATAAAACAAACGGTTTGTTTTCTTAATAATTAAAGAAAAAAATCTTCTTCATCGGTTGTTACACTCCTTGGCATTATATACTTGAACTTTGAAAAATCATAGAAGATTTGTAATCCATGTGGAGGCAGAGCTAGATTCCACTAAATTTCGTCATAGGGCCTATACTAAGGCCGGGGGGGGGGGATGTATCGGCTGTCAATGTTACATATTCTAGTCGCAAAGGCGTTAGTGAAAAGACTGTTGATAAATTCAATGTATTCATTAAAACAATTATTTTTTTAAAAGACTGAATGTTCGTACGTTATACAGGGAGGGGGTGGGGGGGGGTGTGACTGTTGCTGGGATGGAACAAGAACACACGCAAACAATTGTATGCCTATTATAAATTAAGAGAGATCATTTTGTCCATGAAGCAGTCTAAATCAGATAAATTAAAGGACAATTTCATCACAGGATTGGCAATTGACAGGAGGGGCATTTGTTCCGCAGAAAATTTTCTTTTGTCACAGCAAGGACACTTTTCTTGATTTCGGAACTCGGCACAGGGCCCATCGAGCCCCTTGCCGAACCCCGGCTCCGCCGCCATGGTAATGTACATATTATGTTCAATCAGTTGATGTTTAAATCATCATCAGCATCGATTCTCCTTCTCCCCTATATAGAAGAGACCAAGCCTCTGTCCCACAAAATCGTGGCCTCGCATGTAGACTGAGTTTCTATACTACGCAATGATAAGTACTTCATCTATTGAAAACATTTAATTTTTTTTTCAATGTTGCCATACTGCAAAATTATGGTCTTGTGTGTGTTTTGGAGGGGCAAGACTATTTTGCAGCCCACTAAAACTTCTGCCCCCCTCCCTTTTACGCCACCGGGTTTCTATAAAAAAAATGCACTGTTTCCAGTGCTGTTTCATTACCAGTGTTTTATGTAACGGAGCGTGGAAACCATGACTTGTGAGAAAATTTTGGTTTTGGTATGGTGAAATTTTGCCTCTTTATTTTAGAGCACTAAATTTTTTTTATCGCGATACAGAAAAATTTATTGTCATGGGGGGGGGGGAACCAATAAAAGAGGAAAGTGCCCCCCCCCCCCAGCCCCACGCGGCCGCCCGGAGACATACAGGAAAATAAGAGGGAGCTTATAGCTACCTAGTAAGATTATTGATATTTTGGGCTGTTGAACTCCATAAAACTTTGTACTTTTTACCACTATGGAAAGCTTATTCATTGTTTACTGCAAATTATTAAGTGCAATATAGGTTCTTGTTTCGCTAAGGGCGGGGGAAAATTGAGTATAGCCCCTGCCCCTTACTTCCGAGGCCTTGTCTTGAACCGTGTTTCTACAGAACAGTCTTTAGAAACACTACCTCATTAATATGCAAGGGAATGGTGAAGAGACCGAGTAAGAAATGAAAAAATTAGAGCACTAGAAAATGTAAATATTTTTCATTGTTTTACTGTAAAATGATTTATGTCATATTATTTTTCCTTGCGAGTGGGCGGAAAGACGGTGTTACCCATTCTATTTGTGGGCCTTGTAGTAGACGGGATTTTTAAATAATAATAATTGTGACCATTTGTACCGCGCCATGTTTGTCAAAAGTCATAAGTAGAAAAACACTGCATCTATATTAATCTGCAAGGGAGCGAAGCCAAGGAACTATAAATCCCCATTCTCTGCCCCCCCCCCCTTTCCTCGGCTTCTATGACAGGCCTGGGCACGTGTCGAGCCCAACAGTCTGAGAGCTAATTTGAAAGTCCTTGTATATTATTCACTGAGATAAACTATGATACAATGTATTAACTTAAAACAAACAAATCAATAGCTTTTGCATTATTGTAAAGAACAGTCATGTAGACCTTCAAAAAAAAACAAAAAAACTTTCAATCAAACATAGAGGCCAAATTTTTTTTAGTCGCTCGCAAATAGTTACATGAAAGGGGAATTTCACCTTGGTATTTAGCTGATTTAAATAAAAGCAGAAAATATATTTTTTTAGTACTGCAGGGCAAATGGGATGGACCCTTACAAGATACGTCACGGAGTCGGTTGCCAAGTTGTGTTTGATTGATTACAACTTTAAAAAATTAATAACATTCTCATTTCTTATCAGATTTTACTCAAACTTTTATTGGTCTGTTATTTCAATTTTCCCCATTCCTTTAACATCTTTAAAACAATGTAAGAAAGAAAACTGTATAAATGTATCTGAATTTTCACTTTTCAGTTTGAAATTCAGTGTTCAGTGACGGCACTGGGATTTTAAAATTGCACAGAGGCAGGATGGGGGCATTATTAAAAGAGGAAGTGGGCACAGCTCACTGGAAGTGATAAGGGGCATTTATAAGAAGGGGAAAGGGGGAGGGTACTTATGAACAAAACCGTCACTTATCAGACAAAAATAGGCTGAATCTACTTGAAAATGTGGGGGTATTGTGCCCCCAGCCCCCTTTGGAGGGGGGGGGGGTGGAGAGGAGGGAGGCTATCGTTGTGATACCGAGGGCTAATTGTGCTAGGGGGTAACTTTCCGGCGGGGGTAATTGTCCTTGTCTTAGATTCATCTCTTACCTCCCACGAAATTTTTGAGATTAGAAATAATAATGATAATAATAATAATAATAATAATAATAATAATAATAATGATAATAATAATAATAATAATAATAATAATAATAATAATAATAATAATGATAATAATAATAATAATAATAATGATAATAATGATAATAATAATAATAATAATAATAATAATAATACAAATAATAATAATAATAATGATAATAATAAAATAATAATAATAACAATAATAATAATAAAATTATGTTACAATTATATAGCGTATTCCGTGAATACTTCATTGCACTTTACAATGTCATTTATTATTATTACCCAAGAGAGGTAAACGATGCACGAATTTCACTAGTTTGGAAAGAAAACTGATAGTAGGAAACTGCATATACACCTAGGTGTGGATGTGGAAGGGGGTTCTCCTCCAACCCTGAAAAATTATAGTTTTGAAATCCCTGATGTGTGTCATCATACGAGAGGGTCTTTAAAAAGAAAATCAGAGGATAAGACAATGCAATATACATCCGGAATGGATGTGGGAGGAAGGGGTTATAGAACGGGGTAGAGCGGGGGGGGGGGGGGGACCCGGAGGCGGCCCTTGGGGGCTTCCGTTGCAATGAAGTGGAGCACAGGAGTGGCGAGTTGTGTTGGAGGAGTGTATTCCATAACATGTCCCGCGGAACAGGGAGGGGGGAGGCTGGGGCTGCAGCCCCCCACAGTTGTTTGAGTAGACACGTTTCATAAATTCCCCCAAAAAGGTGAGAGATTGTCATTATTCAAGTGAAATCAAATCAGCCCCCCCCCCCCCACTTTCAAAAATGCTTCGCGGCCCCTGCATAACTAAAGCTTATTCAAACTTTTAAAAGACTAACTGGATGATTATTCACTATAACGATATAATTTCCTCACTTTACTGAAAGTTCTTATTATTTCTAGAATTTTCAAGGGGACAACTTGCCCCTCCCCTTTACCCCTTAAAATAAGATATCGAAGTCCCTTCGCAGTGTAGGGAGCTTTTGTATTTTCAATCTTCTAAATTTGCAAAGAGAGATTTAAGGAAAATGAGAAGTCACTGCCCGCTCTGGTGACGCTCCTGCGCCCTTCGTAATTTATTTTATATATTTCAAATTAGGCTGGTTGGTGAGGAAAACTCCTTTCGACATTTCATAGAGTGGCCCTTTCATCCATGATTTTCTGACAAAGAGTGCGCAGGTTTGGTCAAGAATTAACGTTCCTCTGTGCATGTAGCCAGACCCCTCTATCCCATAACGGCATCAAAAACAAGTTCTGGTAAAGGCTATGCCGCCCCCCCCCCCCCGGCATGTTCATGTTGTAAAGGACATGGGAGCGACCTTATCAGGTACATTCATTACCACGAGTGAGTTGCCACTGACTTGAATTTGAAGCATCGCAAATGGCCGAGCACATTGATGTCCCCCCCCCCCCCCCCCCCCCCCCGCCGTTCCACTCTATTTAAGAAAAAAGAGAAAAGGGGGAGGAAAAGGGAAAAAACTAGGAAAGACCAATTTTGGGGCGATTTTCACCTCCTATTCCAGCAGCGAGGTAGACTGTTAATTTTATTCCATGTTTAGTATATTTTCATGACAAAATTAAATTTTTATTATGAATAAAGATTCAAGTTTGGCTTGGTCCCTTTGCTCACTCGCAGAAAAAGGTTTCGTTACGATCTTGAAAGTTTTTAAAAACTTCCTGTAACTATCCAAGGTAAAGTGCCTTAAATTCATTTCCACATAGTGTTTGAGGTTAATATCAGTTTTGTTTTGTTTTTTAATAAGGAAGGGGCGGGGGCAGTTTTATAGTTTGTCCCGGGCACCATAATTCCCTAGATAAGCACTGTTTATGACATTCCTATACCACAAGTTAAGTGCCTATCAAACGCCATAGAATGCCCACCCCCACGCCCCCCCCCCCACCAAAAAAAATAAAATAAAAATAGGACGGGGGAATTGACTGGATCAGTAAGAAAAGTGCAGTATTAGAGGAAGTCAGGTTGTACATACCGGTAATGCTAGAATCCGTGTATAATGAATGTTTACTGGATGCCTATATGGAGTGTGCTGCGTGAGCGAAAGGCCCCTTCCCCCCCCCCCCCCCCATTTTCGGACTATTACGATATGCTGCTCCACTATTACGTTTCTGGTTAATCTAGCTACTTTTTTGTGCAATTCATATTCATGGGCGTTGGGCAGACATTTCCCCGTAACTTGGTCTCACTCCGTCATTTTCTTTCCACCTACGACTTGAAATGTCTTGCTGAGTATAAGTATCTATCAACTGAATTCACCGGTTCAGCTCACTCGGAGATGGGCGGGGTAGGATGGAGCACGGGGGCGACTCGTAGGGCACAACCCAAGACTTGATGCCAGCCAGTGGCTCTTTTTAATATGTGGGGTCATAGTATCAAGGCCAGGGGCGGCTGAGCGTCTTTCAAAGTGGGGATGGGGGGGGGGGGGCAGCAAAAAAGGGCACTTATTTGGGGAAAGGAGGCACCTACAAGGGGTGAACATAAAGCGAAAAAGGGACCATTTTGTGACACTGGTATAACCCTACAATCTAATTAGTATAGTTATTATCAAGCATCACCTTCTTCCTTTTTATTGTGGGTCACTACTTCAGCTTTCCTGATACGCAGTTGTGTGTAATGGTCTAACGATTCATGTGCGAGAAAGCGAAGCGAGCGAGCAAATTTTTTTGACTTTTTTCTATTGCTGGAGTCCTTGAGTTATACATTATTTACAGCGATATACATGTACAATAAAAATGACAGCAGCAAATCTAATTGGGGGAATGTCGAATGATCTTTTAATTTGTACATTAACCCTGTCGTTTTCTTTAGGATTACACCGATATACATACTTTATGCGATCTGCTTGATTTCATTATATACTGTAAGAGCTAGCGAGCGTAGCGAGCGAGTTATGGGGACATTTTCAGAAAATACTGCCCTTACTTGGTGTAAATTATTGGCACATTCGAGCGAGCGGAATGAGAAATCATTTGCTGGGGGGGGGGGGGGAGAATTGTGCCCCTTTTGCCTCCAGCTCCGCTGCCTTGCATTGTAGTTGTATATAGTAATATGGGTACCTGTAAAGCCGCACCGATTCTTTGTAGCTAGATATCGCTCTTTTTGTCCAAAAAAAAAAAAAAAAAAAAGAGTTGGAAATATAGGTAAAAGGGGGCACTTATAAGAAAAGGAAAGGGCTCTTATCAGAGATGGAAAGGAGCACTTATAATAGGTGAAAAGGGGCGCTTATGAGAAGAGGAAAAGGGCACATATTAGAAGGTAAAAGGGGCAGCTATCAGAAGTAAAAATGCACTTATCCAAGGAGAAAAGGGCATATATTAGAGAGAATACGGGGCAATATAGATTCGAAAAGGGGCACTTATCAGAAGGAGAAAAGGATAGTTATCAGAGAGATAAGGTGGCAGTTATCAGATTTGAAAAGGGGCACTTTTCATAAGGCGAAAAAGGGGTGCTTATCAGAAGGGGAAAGGCACTTATTAGAAAGGAAAAGGGGCACATCTAGTAGTAAAAAGGGGCACTTATCGGAGGGAAAGGGGGCATTTTTCAGAAATAAAAAGGGCACTTTTGGGGTACTTGAAAAACTGGGGGCACTGTGTCCCCTGCCCCCCCCCCACGGGCGCGCCGCCCCTGATCAAGGCTTTTCTTGATATAAATTTATTACTGCTCTTGCTAATACAGCTAAAACTTGCTTTTTTTTCTCTCTTCTTTTTTGTGCAGGGGCAATACACGAGGGAGGATGGTGACCGTGTGAGAAAATTTTGGTTTTAAATGATGAAAGTTTGCATTTTAGAGCACTAATAAGCTTATTAAGCCTATACATCGTTGTAATGGAAAATTATTATTACATGTAATCTTCCTTTTCTGTTTTTCTTGAGAGTTTTTTGCCCCCAAACTCGAGGGCATGAGGGCTATCATGCAAGTACAAAATGTAATTTTCTTTGCCTCATTTTCTTCTTTTTTAGTGATTGCCTTTCCGATCTTCTATTATGAAAACAAAGAAAACGGTTACCTTTCCCTCATTTTCAGTTTATGCAAAAGTGAAGATAATAGACCACAAACCGCACCATACATGTCTTGAAAAAAGGCTTGAAATGAAATAGGGCACCCCTAATATCAAGTTGGCTAGGCCTGAAAACGATAATGATATACGTGGAAAGACATAACAATTATTAGTTCACGGGCCACAGAGCGTTTGAAAAGTGGGGGCAGGAGGTTGAGCATGAGTAAGAGCATATTAATATGTTATTATTAATATAAGCAAAGGGGAGTGTGTGTGTGTGTGTGTGTGTGCGTGCGTGTATGTGTGTGGAGGGGAAGCCTGCACTCCCTAGCCAGATCACCCCCCCCCCCGGTTCAGCGACCCCTGAACTTGATCATGATAGAGCCATCCATTTTCATAACAAAGAGGGGGATCCTGATAATCGGGATTTGATTTCCCAAACTCTCATAGTCATATCCCATATCCCCTATGTAGAGAATAGAAGCGGTCTCATTAAAAAAAAAAAAAAAAAAAAAAAAAACGCCTGGAATTAGACCATTTCAAAGAAGACGTGACGTATTGAATAAAGCACACGTAATTGAACAGACGTGACGTGACGTAAGGTCACGACAGAGTACACGAAATTGGGTACACGTCACGTAACGAGTAGACGTGACGTACCGTTTGGTTTTACGTGACGTCTACTGGGTACGCGTACTAGTAGACGTAGGTAGACCCCGATGGCTTGCCATAGCCGTCAATCGTATGTGATCCGAAAACTGCATGATGTCTGCGCGCATGCGATAGCTCTCGGTATAGATCTCGAGTGTGTACAGTCTAGTCTGAGCTGTCTGTCGAGTGTCGTCTGGATCTGGTGGAATCAATTCAAGAACCATTGGAGCAAATGCCCTTGGATTTCCGTAGAGTTGAAAACAGAGCTTGAAAACAGACAATCTAGGGTATGGCGACATCACTCGATTTCATTTGAACTGTATGGTAACTGTCGTGACTGTTGTTGTTCATGACTGCATGTTGTTGTTCCACCGTTCAGTGTTTTGACATTTGTTTATGTTTGTGTGAAGCTTGTGTGAAACTGAAACTGGTTTTTGATTCACAGGGACTGTGGCACTCATCCAATGTACTAGGTTATGATTGACTGTGGCAAGTTGTGCGGCGTGCCTAGATGCAATCTGTTATGTGCAATATGACAGTAGACATAAAATGCTAATGAATCTAGTCTACTGTCTACATCCACTCACACTTATGCAAGGTTATTGGATAACCTCACACTCTGTACCTTCATACCGTGAGCAATTGCCTCCCATAGCCTAGGCAAGTGTGTCACAGTGAGCTAAACCAGGATTTTCCTTGTGTTGACCACTCACTGTTTTCTAGCCGTTTTTTCGCCGTTTTGTCGCCGTTTCTTTGCCGTTTTGTCGCCGTTTCTTTAGAAATAAGGACACAGGAAACAGACAGGAAACGGCTAGGAAACGGCTAGAAAACAGCGACAAATAAACAAAAGGTTTTGAGGGTAAATATGGAAAGCTGAGTGTAAAAATAACAATTATTTATCAGTGTATTTGTGACAAAACAGCTACAAAACGGCTACAAAACAGCTACAAAACGGTTACAAAACGGCTACAATACGACGAGTACCTATTGTGCTAAATGGCAACGAAACGACTACAAAACAGCTACAAAACGGCGAGTACCTAGTATATTGTGCTAAATGGCAACGAAACAGCTACAAAACGACGAGTACCTATTGTGCTAAATGGCAACGAAATGGCTACAAAACGGCTACAAAACGACGACTACCGATTGTACTAAATGGCAACGAAACAGCTACAAAACAGGCACAAAACAGGAGTACCTATTGTGCTAAATAGCCAAGAAACGGCTACAAAACGGCGAGTAGGCCCAGTGACGGCGGAGCGCCTTTCAAAGTGGGGGGGGGGGGGGGCTCCAACAAAATGGGGCACCTACAAAGGTTTTTAAAAAGGCGGAAAATACCACTTTGACACATTAGTATATACCGCTACAATCTGAATAATATACACCATCGAGGATCATTGTTGACACATTATTGTTTCTATGAGTGGCATATCTAGGATTTTGTAAAAGGGGGGCACACAAATGCAGGGCTGTCAACTTTGGGGAACTGCTTGGAGGGATATTCATATTTTTTTTCTTCTCGCTAGCCCTCCAAAAGTCGCTCAGTGGGGGGGGGGTGTCGATTTTTTTTTTTTCGCCAGCCCTCCTAAAGTCGCTCAGGGGGAGGGGGGAGGGGCATCAGATTTCATGGGGTCCAGTTTTCCTTCATAATTCTCTGACAAGCAAAACATTTTTTGTCAAAAGTTTTCAGGGGCAGTCTGCCCCCTGCCCCCCCCCCCCCCTTGGCTACGCTAATAGTTTCTATCTTAACATGGTTCTAGATTTTTTTTTTTTTAATATATACTTTGAAGTTGTGTGTAATGGTCTAATTATTCATATGCGAGCGAGCGAAGCGAGTGAGCAAAAATTTAAGATGTTTTTCTAACGTTCCTAACATGATAAAAAGATATACAGTAAATGTGAGCGAGCATAGCGAGCAAGCTTTGGAAAAAATTTAGAAAAATGTCTTCATACCTTTGATGATTTAGGGGCACTCATTTTTTCTAAATTAATCATATAAACCTGATTTCTTTCAGTCATTTGCTTTCTTTTTCAAAGCTTGGATTCGATTGTCGCAAAGTATGTTATGTTCAACGGCGGGATGAAGATAAACTGCTTCTTAGCGCCGCTCTAGTTTATAACTAGAGCTATAAAAATAAAGTAATAACTGCTTATTGCAAGATCAACGCCCTGACAACTCTCTCTCTCCTTCTAAATCACACACATGTATCATAATTTCGACAGTTCTTCTTAATTCTGTTTTGAAAGCTAACTTTCTTTTCTGTTCGCTCTTTACTTTTTACCCGATTAAACACCGATGGCTTAAAACAGCTTCATAATAAAGAAATCCTTTTACCTGCTCTAGTTCACTCTACCTTTTAAAAAGTGTATACAATCTACTGCTTTCTAAAAGCTAAATTTCTTTTCTTTTCGCCATGTTGGTTCAAAAGAGTTATAGAATCTGCCCCTTTCAAAGAACAAGGATTAAGTCACTTCCTGCTCGAGACGATTATTGATTTTTTTTTCTCCCTCGTTGTCCTTTTAAATCACACGCTTGTTTCATAATCTTGACACAGGTCCTTTTCTTTCTAGTTAAAAAGCTAATTTTCTTTTCTTTCGGCTTTTAAACAAATAAGAGAATTGGCCGTTAATGATCATCATGTTAACTAGCGGGATGAACATGATGAAGATAAACTGCTTCTTAGCGCCACTCTAGTTAACTAGAGCTTTAAAAAAAAAATAATAATGATAACTGCTTTTTGTAAAATTTAACGCTCAGACAATTCTCTCTCTCCTTCTAAATCTTTCACTTGTATCATAATTTCGACAGTTCTTCTTAATTCTGTTTTGAACGCTAACTTTCTTTTCTGTTCAGCTTTTAAACGAAGAAGAGAACTGGCCGTTAATTATCATCATGTTAACTGCATGGCATTATGAACATGATGAAGATAAACTGTGTCTTGGCTTCAAAGTTATCATTTCTCTCTGCTCTATACTCGAGCTTTAAAACAAATCAGGCACTTGCTTCATTATCGCAACCAAGGGCCTTTTCTTTCTAGTTAAAAAGCTAATTTTCTTTTCTTTTCAACTGTTAAAATAGTTACAGAAATGGCCGCTTATTATCCTCATGTTCAACAGCGGGATGAAGATAAACTGCTTCTTAGCGCCGCTCTAGTTCATGGGCCTTGGAGCGGGGAGGGGGGGGGGCTGCACCCCCCTGCAGCCCCCCCCCCCCCCCCCCCCGCAGCCCCCCCACTTTTTTGAGTAGACATGTTAAAAAAAAATCTTGGAAAAAAGGCTCGAAAATAAATGAGTGAAATCAGATCAGCCCCCCCCCCTTTCAAAAACGTTCCGCGGCCCCAGTAGTTAACTTGAGTTTCTAAAAATAATACCGTAACCGCTTTTTAAAAAAATTAACGCCCTGACAATTCTCTCTTTCCAAATCACAGACCTGTATCATAATTTCGACAGTTCTTCTTAATTCTGTTTTGAAAGCCAACTTTCTTTTCTGTCCGCTCTTTACTTTTTACCAGATTAAACACCGATGGCTTAAAACAGCTTCATGATAAAGAAATCTTTTTTACCCTGCTCTAGTTCATTCTACCTTTTAAAAAATGCATACAATCTACTGCTTTCTAAAAGCTAAATTTCTTTTCTTTTCGCCATGTTGGTTAAAGAGTTATAGAATCCGCCCCTTTCAAAGAACAGGGATTAAGTCACTTCCTGCGAGAGACGATTATTGATTTTTTTTTCTCTTCCTCGTTGTACTTTTAAATCACACGCTTGTTTCATAATCTCGACACAGGTCCTTTTCTGTTTGGTTAAAAAGCTAATTTACTTTTCTTTTCGGCTTTTAAACAAATTAGAGAATGGGCCGCTTATCATGCTTATTAATCATCATTTTAAACAGCGGGATGAAGATAAACTGCGACTTAGCTTGAAAGTCATCGTTTCTTCCCGCTCTGTTGACCCGAACTTTATAAATAATCATGCACTTGTTTCATAATCTCGACACAGGTCCTTTTCTTTCTAGTTAAAAAGCTAATTTTCTTTTCTTTCGGCTTTTAAACGAATAAGAGAATTGGCCGTTAGTTATCATCATGTTAACTAGCGGGATGAACATGATGAAGATAAACTGCTTCTTAGCGCCACTCTAGTTAACTAGAGCTTTAAAAAAAATAATGATAATGATAACTGCTTTTTGTAAAATTTAACGCTCAGACAATTCTCTCTCTCTCCTTCTAAATCTTTCACTTGTATCATAATTTCGACAGTTCTTCTTAATTCTGCTTTGAAAGCTAACTTTCTTTTCTGTTCAGCTTTTAAACGAAGAAGAGAACTTGCCGTTAATTATCATCATGTTAACTGGCGTTATGAACATGATGAAGATAAACTGCTATTGTACCGCCGTTTCTTCTCTGTTTTCTGGCTGTTTCATCGCCATTTTATAGCCGTTTTCTCTCTGCTAATCATTCATTGTTGTCACTATTGTACCGCCGTTTCCTCTCCGTTTTCTGGCTGTTTTGTCGCCCTTTTATAGCCGTTTTCTCTCTGCTAATCATTCATTGTTGTCACCACTGTACCGCCGTTTCCTCTCCGTTTTGTGGCTGTTTCCTCGCCCTTTTATAGCCGTTTTCTCTCTACTAATCATTCATTGTTGTCACTATTGTACCGTCGTTTCCTCTCTGTTTTCTGGCTGTTTCCTCTCCCTTTTATCGCCGTTTTCCCTCCGTTTCCTAGCCGATTATTAGCTATTTACTCGCCGTTTTGATAAATAGAAAGATTAATTTGTTTTGGAAAAAAAGGTTTTTCAACCATGTGGCACTCCGTAGTTATCAAAGAAAGCCCATAGAAAACAACAGACTAGCCGTTTTGTAGCTTAAAATTCTCTCCTTTATCGCCGTTTTTTCGCCGTTTTGTAGCCGATTAAAACGGCGAATTTTGTGCAAAACCTTTTCCCCCATAGGAAATAACACAGTAAACGGCTACAAAATGGCGAATTTCTGCACTTTTGCACATTTGGTTCACTGTGTGTGATATCTTGCCCATATGTGTGCAGGAGATGAGCAAAATCACCGACCAAAAACAGCCTGAAAATTTCACTTGATCAAGATGATAAAGATCCTATCGAAGGATCTGGCATGAAATTAGATATTCTATCATTCTAAAATGTAGAAGGAAGTATTTTCTCAAAATTTTGCCGATTAATATTGTAGATAATATTAATGTGGCACTGTGGCCGGTCTAACTTGTTACACGATGTAGGCCCGTAGGTCTAGGTCACTCACACTTATGTGAGGTTATATATAGTGATAGGTCTAAGTGAAAGTCATAAGTTACTAGTTAGATACTTATAATATTTAACTTCACTAGATCTAAGTTCTAAAGGTCTAAGTTACTAAGGTGCACACTGCACAGACATAGGGCTCCCCGTCTACAATAACCTCGCGTATGTGTGAGTGCGTCATACCAAAATTTCATAAATTATCGTTTTCTTTGTTGCTGATGAAGAAATAGCGAAATACTTAATAGTGTGATGGGGGGAATCCCTTATGATAAGAAAGATGTATAGATATTCATTCTTTCCAAGAATCTGTTGAGTGTGGAATGCACTTGATGAGATGTCAGTTATGGCTCCATCTGTGGAAAGCTTTAGGGGCACACTCTAGCATGCACTACCACGCCCTACTCAAGTTAAGCGACATGCAGAGTACCGCCTTACTGACTACAACTTGAGAAGGTTCAGCTATGGGTACATTTAGATATTTTCTTGAGAGAAAACAGAAATTTATATTTTTAGTACAGAGCAAATTGGAGAGGTGCTTGAAAGCTCTGTCACTGAGTTGCCAATTTGTGCTTGATCGATTGCAACTTTAAAGATTCATTACTTCTTTTATTTTTTATCAGACTTTCCTCAAACTTTCACTGATCTATTCTCTCATCTTTCTGCTTTCAATATAACCAACTAAATACAATGGTGGACTCCCCCTTTAATCAATTTTGTTTTTGATTTTTATTAAGGAAAAGGGTTGATATGAAATCATATGCTATCATATAATGCAGTATTATTGTAAAAGAGTTGTTTGGTGTTTTTTTCTTTTTTTGGGGGGGGGGGGTCAAAGTCAAGTTTATAAGCTTTTATTGGACAGGTTCACATAATTTGTGTTATTCTTGTATTATAATGTTAATCACTTGCTCAAAAGTACAAGTGTTATGACTTCTGCTGCTCTGTCAAGTTGGCACTTACCCCCTGTTCAGACTATATGTACTGTATTGTATAGCTATACTCTAAATAATCAAATTTTTATAGTCTGAACATCATACACGAAATGATAGAATTTAAAATCAGCATCCCCTTGTAGTCTGAACACTGTATCTTATGAGAATTGTACAACTGGGACAGGCTTATCGTGTGTGCGCTGATGTGATCAATCAGCTGTAATTTTGTATGCTCCAGCACTGTCCATGACGTAGCCTGATACAAAACATATATGGTGTCACCCGACTTCCCAGAAACCTGTTTCTTGATACGATGTTGTAGACAGTCTGTACACCCCTCCTATACGATGATATTTTTATATGATGTTTCTTTATGTGAGTTTCGAATAACTTTCCTGTAGTCTGAACAGGCTGTCACCCACGTTTCATTACAAGAGTGTTTGAAGGGATGGGGGTTACATGTACATCTGTCTATGTTAGAGAGCTTTGTCAGAACCACGTACATGTATTCTCAGTAGAGCATACATGGACATATCTGGACTGGACATAGCATTAGGAGAAGCAGTCATTGGAGCAGGAGTAGAAATAGGAGTATTAGTAGTACAGTCATGTACATGTACGTTATCAGTCATCATACAAATGTTATTGACATAATTTCTTTCATTTTATAATCAAGCACACATGTAACTTGCTTTATTTACAAATGTAAATTGACAATGGTACGCTAGATGAGCTTTGCTCACAAATGCACCAGGGCAGACTGCAAAGCAAAGGTTAAATTAATTACACTTTGAAAGTGAATGTACATGTACGCTAGAGGCTCATCATATGAGTGAGCATTCATTTATGAACACTGAACACCAGAGAAGGTGCAGTTTTATCCAGAATTGCGAGATAGTTGGGGGAGGGAGGGGGGGGGGGTTAGATTGGAATGTTTGAAAGCCCATAATTCCTTTAGGTGAGAATTTGTAATTTTTAAAAGAATGTAAATTTGGATACAATTACATACTTTAACATACTTTAAATGTTACATTACAATTAATAGATCTATGTTAAATGGGCCTGCATATACATGTAAAGATTTAAATTTCCTCTTTTTAAAACCACTATACAGTACCCACTCCTGCTTCATGCCTCTTAATTTTTTGTCGTGAATGATGCTATTTGTTTTTTGTTTTTTCAGAATAAATGATGTGGAAAAAAATGAGAAAATTACTTACTTTTCAAATGTACTATATCTTTTATGCAAATTTCAAATTAAAAATAATTCTTTATGGGCTATCTGTCTCTACTTGCATTTAAAGTTGGGGGGGGGGGGTAAAAAATGTTATGCACAGCCCAAAGTTATTTTTTATTTTTTTTATTTTTAAGGTTATGGTAAGTTACTGCACATCAAAGCTTTAAAAAATAAGAAAGGTTCATACCTCTATTTAGGCTTTGTATATGTACTTCTGTAAATTTCTGAAGGTACATTAGCTTGTACCTTGATCTGACAAAGATAAAGTTGAATTCTAGCTGTGCAATTACATTGTGAAAGAAACTGAAAGTAATTGGGAAATACTGATCATGTCTACATAAGAATTGGTGTATACTGTGAGGTTTTGGAATGGTCAAATGATAAGAAATTGACCCAATCTTGGTGAAAAGCGCATGAAATGCACACAGCAATAGGTATATGGTAGACTGCATACACATGTGGCATGAATGTTTGGCCTAAACACTTCAGCTATTTCTTGTCATATTTCGCATATATGAGGGCATTTGAAGAGCAATCCTTTTCAGTTTTCAGGGGACATTTCTACTACTGGTATGATGTTCTTCCAAACTGACAAAAAAGGAATAAGAAAGCTCACAAATTATTGCTCACCTTCTTCACGTTTTCCTAAATTGTACATGTAAGATCAAACTCAGTGCCAGTGCCATGTGCAACTGTTTGAAGAGTACATGTATGTACATGTATACTGACACTATACTGTCACATCAAATTTGACTGTTCAATTGCTAAAATTAACCCATCAGTATGTTTTGGCATATGATTTTTTTTTCATTTCGTTCCACATGCAAGTGCAGAAAAAGCAAAGATTTCTGCACCATGTGCATATTTGTGCATTACCAAATATTGTTTGATACCAGAATTTTGAAGGGAAATAAATACATGTATGCATTTTGATTATAAAACACTTTACTCTGGCAACACATTTACAATACAAAATCATTGTTTCCAAATGATAATTCAACTTTTTAAATGTCATTTCTGATCTACCATTTTCATTTCAGATACATGAGGTTTTTGTCAGAGGATTTTTTGCATATTATAAAGAGAAATGGCATAGTTTTATCACTTTAAAGAGGAAGCATGATGGTTAAATCAGTTGAAGAGTTGGCCTTGGAATGGGGAACTTTAGAGTTTGAAACACGGTCAGTGTTAGTGCCATTTGGATAGGACTTAAAGTGGCAGGTTCCGTGGTTGAATATTACAAGAAGTCTATTAGTGTGGAAATGAACATCAAAGTCAAACATCATTGATTATGGAGAAAGCTCATACATTTTATTGCATGAACATGTAGTCTTACAAAATTCCTTAGATTGTAGGTTGGTAATTACAAAATAATCCTAGCAAGCCAGTTTGTCATCAGATTTATAACAACAAGAGAAAGTGGGACATGGTGGGTTTTTAAAAAAAGCCCCCAAAAGGCAAAATATGCATAGATCTAAAATAAGAAGAAGATAATATGTTGAAGAAATCTCCATTTGCATTGACATATATTATTGAGTGTTTTTACAGATAATTGATGATTTTCCAACGAGGAGAATAGGATGCTCATCAGAGAGTTACATGACATAGAGTCTGGGATAAATTATGAGCTGTACATGTAGCTGGCAGCAAATGTACATGTAGATGCTGGTCTTTTCAGAAGTTGCAATTTACCCATCATTTATCTGTGGAGTCAATTTTTAACTTGTCTGACAAACTGTCATTTGCAAATATGGGACAGCTAAAGAACTTGAGCTGTGATCGATCTACCAGTATCTCATGTCAATTTGCAATATCAGTGGTATACATGTGTGAGAGATGATAGCGTTATTATACCCAGTGTGTGAAGTAGTAGAGTGCGTAGTAGCCACACACGTACATCAGTCAGTGTGTGTATGTGGAACAAAATTTGAATGCAGTATGGGAATGTGCATGTACATGTACACAATTGGCAGTCCTCTTTATAGTGAAGATAGTATCATCCCTGTTAACTACATACACTGTATAAGTTTGTATGTCTTCAACTTTCCTTAGACATAGAAAATAAATACAGATTTTGTGCTGTCTAATGCAGATGGTAAGACAGTTCATACTCCGGTCAACATTAATGTAATGTATTTTTACCAAGTCTCCGTCTAATTTTGTTGATTCCTCAATTTTTAAAGATATACATGTAAATTATACTTTCATGCTTTCATATTTAAATTGTGTTTGTAGGTATCCATTGTTTATATAGCTGAAATACTTAGTCATTCATTTAAATTTTGATGTACATGCAGTATACATTCAAATATGTAGCTTTATGAATCATCTAGATAACATTGATGCCAAATACTATTGCATAAATTGCAAATTTGCAAGATTAATCGAAGAATATGTAATATTGCTTTACAGTTAACAGTTCTTACCCTTTATCTACTGCTGATGTTGATGTACTGTAGCAGACTTAACTCTTTTGAGACAATTGACCACATTTTGTGGTTTGGTTGAATAACTTTTGATTCAGAGCCCTAAAAAATATACCAGATGCGTGAGTAGAAAGAGCAAAAATTTTTGCACCCACTATGTCCATTTTTTGCTGCATGACCATATTGCGTTTGATGCTAGGAATTTTAAAAAGTAGAATAAGCTTTAAAATCCTTAAATTGGCAACACATCGAGAGGTTCAAAATCATTGTTTTTCTTGTCAAAATTGGCAATTTTTTAAAACTTTTCAACTAATTTCTTAATAATGTATGTTGTTTTCAAAGACATTACATTTTATTAGAAACATGTAGCATTAAAAGAAAAATATTATTGTTGCCAATTTGAAGAACAAATTGTGATCAATTTAGCCCTGAATTAATTCCTGTCCTGAAAGGGTTAATAAGCACTCCTGTCCTTCAATTCAACTAGGTATTTTGGTTCTTTTACACTAAATAGCAATTGTACCTTTAATAGTACCTTACATAGCTATGATGAACAAGCCTACATGCTTAAAGTTTAGCCAGAAACGTTAAAAACAGTGTGATGCCCTCTTTGAGATCAAACAGGAAAGATTATTAAGAATTAGTTGGGAAGAAAAAGAAATTGCATTTCAAAAATCAAACTTCCCAAATATACTCTGTAGACCACTGAGATTCCAATATTGTTCATATTCTAGGAAATTCAGTAATCCTATAGGTGTTTCCTCATGTACACATGGTTGTCAAGTATGCCACTCTCTGCTTGAATCTCTATTGCATATATATACAATTCATAATGCTGGCCCTTATCATCAAGGGATATTCTTACTGGAATCAGGATGACATCTACATGTAAATCAAGAATAGGATTCTGATAAGACTTACAATTTCCAAGTGTCTTCTTTAAAGTTTTTGTGTTACAAACATTCTTAGAAAGTTAGAGACTACCAACATTCTGGACAACAACTTACTGTGATTTTGTCAGGCAATTCTGTATATATCTTTAAGAACTTTATCTTCCATAAACTTGATCTTCTGGAAGTTCGCCATAGTGTGAACATGGCTATCCAGGGACATCTCCCTGTGAAGTTTTTCTCATGAAAATTGTGATTTGCTCTGTGAAACGTTGAGAGCTTTATCTTCTAGAATTTTTATATCTTGACAATTTATAAAGTGTGAACTTGGTCATGATTTATTTCCTTACCCTCATCATGGCAGATGGGCAAACATGACCTTTAGAAGACCAGTACTCCTGGCATTCATTAACTCTCCTCTTCCCTTCAATGTTAGGCTAATTCCATGAAAATCAATTGTCAAGTTTAATTCTATAGCATGGCTAATCTATTGTAGCACCCCAAATTCATCAGAATGCACAAATACTGCATTGAAGGTGGGAGTCTAACTGGACATTGCCTTGTTTCGAACGCATCATTTTTCTATGAATAATGCAATGTACATGTAGGCATTATTAAGATTAGCATCAGGATTTGAATTTTCAACCATTCATTGAAACTTTGAAAAAAAAATCATACATGTAATGTAAACTAGGTCTACATGTTATATCTTGCTTGTTTTAATCAATTCTTTTCTCCATAACTGCTAATTTGGCTTTGGAAACTACATATAGCAATTATTTTATGGATGTTCATGTTCATGTTCATGTTCTTGACTTCATGTTCATATAAGTTTGCTGTAGATTGAATGAGAGTACAGTTTTGCTGTTTAGTGTTTACCATTAAATCAAATTCAATTAGAGAATGATATAGGCTTTTGAAGTTTTTAAGGATACTTCAAATTGAAAAGTCACTCTATTTCTCATTAAGAGTGAGACCTGCAAATGTTTAATACACAATGCCAGTTAATTTTATGGCACTGTTTAGAACCAAGCAAAAATAAATCCATTTGAATCTGCTGAAGACTTTAGAATTTACTAATAAGTCTACTTGAATTCATGTACCTAACAAGTGGTTCTCATTACATACCATAAAATGCTTCTTCATCACCTTATTGCATGTTAACATACTGCATTTGCAATTGCACACAAGAGTTGATACATTTAATACATGTATGCTACATATAGAAGAAGCCAGATGACATAATGCTCATCATGTACAAGTAATTTTACATCACGAGCGTCTCAACACAAGATCGTTATAGCATGTGTGTATTCAAGCAGCTAATATATTAATACCCCTATTCTCCATTCACAGTGAGCTCTGTGCATAAATACTGTATGTGACAGTATCTCTCTCGTACATTGATCCATAATCAATTAAAAAGAAGCATCAAATAAGGTCTACTGGTGATTATCTCTTCCGTATGAAACCGCAACTACAAGTGCAAAATAATTAGATTTGCAGGGAATAAATTGCATTTAAAAATACAGTGAGAGCATTTGAAATTAGGGAATAAATATGAGAGAGAGAGAGAGAGAGAGAGAGAGAGAGAGAGAATTAAAGAATAATACATAAACACCGAGGATGCTTGTGATGAAGAATGGGGACGGAGAGATTGGGATGAAAAAAAAAAAGATTTAAAAAAAAAATGTTTAATTCACCCTCTTTCATGCTTTGATAATAAATGAATAGAAATACCTTTAAAATCTGATGATCATTGAATGCCACTTAGTATGTGAATAATAATTAACTTACTCAGTAGTGACAGAGCAGATTTCAAAAATAGAAAAGATCTACATCAACACTTGAAGCAACATATTCAAAATTTCATCTCGATACAGGAGGCAATCGTTATCA
This sequence comes from Heliocidaris tuberculata, assembly GCA_025618425.1. Lineage (NCBI taxonomy): Eukaryota > Metazoa > Echinodermata > Echinoidea > Camarodonta > Echinometridae > Heliocidaris > Heliocidaris tuberculata. The sequence continues at coordinate 44,904,453 of CM046834.1, read as the reverse complement.
GAAGGTCATCATACATGCTTGAATAGCATACGTCGTTACTTAGCTGAACGCACAATTTTAATGAAGTATGAAGCTTAGTAAGGCATAAAGTACAGTGTGTTCAATAAAATACAGCTAGCATTCCATAAAGCAAGTTCTTCTGTTTGCAATAGAGAGGGGGGAAAACAACAAAATAAGCAGATCATAATAAATAGTAACATTGGCAGAAATGTGCAGGAAATTCTTTTCATCAGGGGGGATACAACAATAGGTCGTTCCCCCCCCCCCCCCCCCCCCCCCCGATGAATATAATTGCGTAACACATCTCCGCCACAAAATAGCAATAATATTCTGAATTTATATAGCTCCTAACACATCTACAATGTCTCTAAGCACTTTACAGATTATTACCCCAGTCATTGGATTCAAGCTTGCCAGCACACAATGCACAATGTATGCACCTTCTCCACTCCCTGGGGAGCATTCACACTAGGCACCTTTTTACAGACGCTCACAATGCTAAACAAACCACAGTGATTTTCACATCCTACACAATTTTGTTACTACATGAGTCAATTTCTGTGTGGGAACAGTTTGGAAAATTTGGACAAACAACTTTTGATACTATGTAGGTCTTCTAATCATATTTGGTTGAATAGAAAGGTAGCAAGCACTGGTATTGTAGTGGTGACTCATGCAACCAGTATTTTCTAGGTGTTGTTTATTTATTGGTAACATGTTGTTTTAACAGATCAAAATGGAAAAGTTACATATTTTTCTTCTTCTGCAAGAGCAATGATCAGTATTAATGTCATGATGACACTCCTGTGATTAAGGATCATTTTTAATTTTTAGTCACTGTGTATTTTTCAGTGGTATGCAATGATAAGACAATCATTTTGACCTCAAATAGGAAGTGATCATAATAGCCCAATGAGATGAGAGATCTTGCATTTGTTGTCTATAAAATTGGATTCAAGAATGATTTTTGGAAAACTTTATACCAAACGTGGAGATAAAGGATTCCATTGAGTTTAATAGCCATATATGTTCTGTAAAAATAAGAATTTCACTTCAATATTTGTTGATAAGGGGCCGCGGAGCATTTTTAAAAGGGGGGGGGGCTGATCTGATTTCACTCATTAATTACAATTTTCGAGCCTTTTTTCTGATATTTGTTTTAACTGGGGCCCATGTTGATTACACATTTTGCAGAAAGGGTAACTTCTAAAGCCATACATGTATGTTTGAAAAATGAAGTATTAAAAATTTAATATATTGCAAGTACAGACCGCACGTACATATGGAACAAAGTCTTGATCTTTGTTTATTGACATTTTGGTGTTGTTGCTGTATATATTCACAGCCTCTGTATCTCTGTCGTTAAAAGTACAGTTACAAAAAGAGAATGTGTGGTTTGTCTGTTTGCATATGTATATTGCACACTGATGAAAGCTCTCGTCCTATTTTTTGCCCCCTAGTCCCACGCATGCTAATGCGACCTACCACTTTTACGACTGGAAAGCAGAGAAAAAAGAGGGCAGTCACCAAGGAATCTTTGAAGAGGTGTGGAGCTAAAGGTTTCCCATCATGTGGACTGTGACCAACTCCTCGGAGAACTGCAGTCTCCTGGGCAAGAACAATACGGCCATTTCCTTCCTCAAGTATGGAGGTATACCGCAGAACATCGCCTACAACTGTATATTTTATGTGGTGAGTGCAGTAGGATTATTGTCTCTCCATCTGTGTGTAATTTGTGCATGTGGCTAAATGTATATATGTTTGGTCAGATCGCAAAATATTCCATGAAGCCAAAGTCCAAATAAGATGGTGAAGAAATGCAAATTTGAGATAATTTTAGTGATACTTTTATATAAAATTGATATATGATCAGGAGAAGAAATGTGTTTACATATTACATATGAACTATGTAATCTTAAATTATGCATAAAATGGACGGTATTAGTAATTCTGATATTTAGAGATGTTTACTATGCTAGGGTGGGTATTGTACATTCATGATTTTCTACCTTAAAGGGCAATCCAACCTTGGTAATAAGATGATTTGTGTGAAAGCAGAAAAATAAAAACAGAATGGTGAAATTTTGAAAGAAATCTGACAAGGAATAAGAAAGTTATGGATGTTTGAAATATAATGAGATCACTAAATCTGTGCTGTTTTCATATTGGCAATTTTGGTGAGTCGTTTGTGACATACTGGCGGTCTACTCTCCCATTTGTCATACACAAAAATATCACTAATTTGCGGTTTTCTCCAAAGTGCCTTTTCCCTCAGGATAGTACTCAAAATATATTGTAGATAGCATATTGTTATAGGTCTTCATATAAGAAAAAGATCCTACTGAGTAATACTTTTTGAAAAAAAAAATGACATTTTAGTCATTCTGTGTGTTGGAGCAAATAGGAGCACAGCGACATTACTGATTTGGCCAATTTGAAATCCCATATGTATATTGATTACAACTTTCCCAAATTCATAACTTTCTTATTGCTTGTCCAATTTTGTTCAAACTTTCACCAACCTGCTTCTCTGATTTTTCCTCTTTCTGGCAGAACAACTTGCTATGAAGGTTGGATTTCCTTTTAAATGGAAAGTAGTACCATTCACTTGAGGACAAATTTTAAAAGACATATATATATATATATATATATATATATACTGATATTCTTATGTGGGAAAGATGCAAATAGCCAAGGAAGATAATCATGTTTGTAGCAAAACATGATCATGCACAATGTATTGCAGAGAATATGATTACTTTTTTCTATGAAGTACACGATACACATCCATTTAGTGAAAGAAGAATCTGGGTACATAGCTAAATTCGCATTAATATTTGTAGTCAATTCAAGATTTCATAACTACCTTCTTATATTCTTTCATAGTATTGCCATTCCCAGGTCCCTGTTTCATAAAACTTGTTATCAATACAAGTTGCAATAACTGATATACACAAAGCTACTGACAGTAGATTTGTTTTAGAACTTGGGGCATTGGTAGTTGTTTTTATAACAAGTAACAAGTTTTATGAAACAGGGTCCAGATATTTATGGATTTTGATTTTTGTCTTTATAAAAACAAGCTTTAAATAATTAAAAAGATGCCTATGTACATTGACACATTGGTATCCACATTTTATCGTCGTTAAAAGCTATTCTCACCTAAGTGTATTTCTAATTCTTTCTTTGTATTGCCATGTTGAGATATTGGTTTTTTTTCTTGATATTTTCATAAAATTGTTTAAATTACATTACAAGATAATGCCTACATTGTCACATTCACATTCACATTCAATTTCACATTCACATATTATGGTTATTAGAAGATGAAAGCAGTTTCCTATTCTTTCTTTGTATTTCCATGTCCAGATCTTAGTGGTTTTGTTTGCTATCTTCAGAAAAGTAGCTGGGGATTATGGTCGCATCGCTCTTGTAAACCAGGGTGAAGAAAGGTAAGAAATCATTTGTATGTACATATAAGATATCTGGAAGAACACAGGTATATTTGACTACAGCCTCAAAGTCTTTGAACTATTTTGTATCTTTAAATATGTGTGAATTATATGATATCGTTCTGGAATACAGGTGTATTGAACATTCTTGAAGTATTTATCTCATAGTCTTTGTCATTAAATTTATCAATTGCTTTGTAAATTAAAGTGTTAATATTTAGTTTCCTTAAAGGTACAAGTAATCATATGTATTGTTTTTTTTTTTTTGTGCTTTATTTGTTGACCTCGTCTGTTTTCATGGTAGATATATCTAGTAATTGTGTGTGCCTGAATTTGGTGATTTCAGAAGATTGTGATTCAGTTGTGTTTGCTGAACTTGAAGTACAGTTCTGTATGTGATGGTAAAGGTTGATTAGACAGAGTGTTTTTGAGACATCGGTGAAGATCTTGACTTTCATGATGGAAAGGAGCAATGGGAGCAGACGACTGCTGACATCATGAAATGTTGACATAAGCGTCGCAGGTAAGTAAAAGACCATTGATGGAAATCCACTCAAAGATACATCATCATCTGTCTGCCTGAGACTTGCTCCTTCCGTCATTTACGTAGGAGAAGTAAGGTTGCTCTGAAAGATGCCCTGATACATCCAAATATCAAGGGGTTGATGCATCCATGACGAAAGTGGACCGTCGTCCTTCTTTCCTGATGGGTACGGCTAATTTCTGTAGGGATCTTCATCCGATCTGGCGCGATATAGGAAAGATCACGGGAGACTCATTAAATCTGAAAGCCCAATTACAGATTAGATGAGGAGAAGATTTATTGAGTCAAGGAATACATCGATGATGAGATGGTCTAAGAGTACACCTCTCTCTCACTTCATCTTCCTGAACTGAAGACTGGACCTCAAGGGAGATTGGTGATGCTCCCCTCCCCTTTCTCCCTTACTTTAAGCCTAGGTTTAGGGAAGCCAATCTTATTGAAATTGCCTGATTTAATGCTTCTCCTTCTGTGTAAGCTATTTCATTCTTTTTCAAAATATATTTTGTTTTGTTAATGTTCCATTGAGTAACTTAGTGCTCTGCCCTGCAGCTGCTATGTCCCCGAAGGTGTTGTACAAACTAGCAGATATTTAAAATTTGCAATTTATGTACTCTGACAAGTAAATATGCATGTAACAAGAAAATAGCTTATTAAAAGAAAGAGCTTATTAAATAACTGATCTGAAAATGATCAAGTAAGACCACATGGAAAACACTGAGGAAACCCAATATTATATTTCAGTCATAGTTTTGTATTTTCTCACACAAGTCAGTTAATAGAATAAAGTGTAATATTCTCAGCAAATGCCAGATAAGCAGATCCTTTATTTCAATATGTATAGTATTTTTTTCAGGAAAAGTTGTCTAAAAGTACATTGACATCAAAACTAAATGAAAAAAACTTTTTGAAACTATGTTATTATTGTCCTTATCTTTCTAATACCAATGCTTTCAGCAGATCAATCATGAACACTCCCTTTAAAAAGCCCACTTCTCAGTGGCTATAGAATACTGAATACTTAACTGTCTGGGCTCTACAATAACAGAGTTCCTGTGGCCATATCATATTGATTGATTCATTGCGAAGGCAGACTTCATTTACATTTACCATGCTGGAGCGCAGGAGGGCAATTTGGGATTCGATTTCTATAGCATGCTCTCACTGTCTCTTTCCCTCTCTGCCTCATCTTGTAGGTTTACCGTGAAATGTCCTGAGTGCATCAGGGTTCATTCACAACAGAAAAAATATTGTATAAAGAAAAGTCATGTATAGAGATATGAATAACGAAAGGATCATTCATTGGGGTGGCATATTGGGGTGGCATATTGATCACAGGGGTACCATCAGCCACTGCAGACAGGTAAACTGTCGCGCTCTGCACAACTACAATATATGCTTATCATACGATAAATTTTGAAACTAGGTATTCGGAATATTCAAACTGTTTGAATACCAGTTTGCTCAAATATTTGAATAGTAAAAATGGTATTCGTCTCAGGCCTAGTATTAAATGTTGTATAGCTTGTCACATCTGAATGGCCGTTGGCCATTCGGTCTCTTTTGGAGGCAGGCAAACAGGAAACCAGGTAATAACTCCATGCATCAATCTAAGAATAAACCATTCAATGAAATAAGAGCAATAAGTAATTTAATGTAAAATGCTTTAAATAGAGTGGTTCAGATGAATGTGATGAAAATTTCTAGAGGCTTTTTGTTCTGATTGATGTTGACGATTTACCCTCCTTTTTTTGTGTATGATTGATCTATGCGTAGGTGAAACACTTTTATGTAATATCACAGGTGCAGCAGTTCAGTTAATTTGTATCTTTTTGAGGGTTGGGGTAAATCATTTACTGTTCTCTGGTTCTTATAAATTCACAATGAAAGAATCTTAATTAGACATCCTTGCATCAAGATGTAAACTCAAATAAGACATGCTACATTAAGCGTGATGAGATTCATTGTTGTAACTGTCTTATCTTGAAAGAATTTAACTTTCTTCATTAAACCACTTTTGATAATTAATGTACTTGTAACTTCATCAATTAGTTTTGCTTAGGGAACAACTGACAGCTTGTACAAATTCTTGTGTACTTCTTGTTGGGTAAATTCACTGTTGGTATTGTTTTTGCTGTGAGACGTGAATGGTGTAAAATAGAGCTGTATTGTTACATTCTTAATGGAAAGATTTTCACAAGATCAGTCAATTTAATTTATCACTTCAACTTAAACACTCAAACGTGCCACAATAAGAGTAATAACGTTTATATAAGAATGACTTTGCTACCTGCATTTTAACATCCATAAAAATGTTAGTAAATTGATTATTATTTGTGTTTAAGTGATAAATGTTACTTTATTCACAATCATCTCTGATATCAGTGAACAAATAGTCAGATTAGAGTGCAAGTGCACTAACTCTTTAGTCATTATTGTTTGTTAATTGCAAATTTCAGAATATGATAAATGATGATATATTTTTGCTCCTCAATGAAACAAAATAAGTAACTGGAACTACACAAGGCATAAAAGGTTTTGGCTGCATTGAGACAATTAAGTAAAAACTCTTAACCTTTCAATATAGCACTGGCACTGATGGAGAACAAAAAGTATTGCTTGTTCAAAGTCCTTCCCAAAGATGATTGTGAGTATAAATGTGAAGGAAAGGCGAGGAGACCCTTCCCGCTGATGTAATTTGCAGCGAACTGGATTTGGCAGGTAGAAAATGAGATGACCTTTACAGAGCATGTCTTTGTATATCTCGTTTCCCCCGCTGTCTTAAAACTTAAAACTCTTTGCTACCTTTGACAGGTGGTTTTGATCCTCCCCTGCGAGGTATTGTTCAGTGGTTTTGCTTCGTAATATTATGTCATGTAAGATGTAATCTCTCAGTAATCAAAATGAATTATGTTGCCTGATGATGCATTATGATGCTATTCAAATATACTGGACATAGGTTTATTTATTCAACTTTATCAGGATATTTTAATTTAATGTCTAATTCTTTGTTGTGTGTGATAACGAGCTTGGTGTCCCACAAAGTATTATTGAACTCCTGTCCCAGTCACACCAACCACACCGACAAAAGACCAGTCAAATTTTACATTACTCCAATGGCCAAGAATTGGTTCGTCTGGTGTGGGGTCGGTTTGGCAGTGTGACTTGGGTATTATTGAAAACATAGTTGCAAGTTTCGGAGCTGATTCTAGCAAACATGCTTTCGATACTGTGTTCAGGTTATAATTTGTCTCCTTAAATTGTGAATAAGAGATATAATCTAATGGATGTTATAAATAAAGCACTTATCCATATACATGTACTTTATGATACCAGTAGATTTTAATGCCCAGCTCTCATCATACAGTGCACTGAACAAGTGATGCATTCATTTTTGTTCTTACACAATTTTATGCAGGTAACTTTCTGATATTTGCATTGATACATTCTTTCTGACCTGTTTATTTTCTTTGCAACAGGAGAGTATTTTCATCAGAGAATGGAACAGCTGGCTACAACATGTATGGATACAATTCCGTTTTATTTCTGCAACCATGCTTGAAACTCTCATCTCAAACTCACACATTTTTCAAGCTCGGGTGTACGGTCTATCTAATATCTTCAAAGTTGTTTGCATCCAAGGTGTTGGATCATACTAATGGATTTATTTTGTTTTGATTCTGCTTTCTAATCTTTCTCACATCATTATTACTCTTTACTTTGCATACTCTTCTATCTAAACTCCATTTTGCTGAAAACTTGATTAATCAATAATTCAGTGATTCATTTTTCAGGGTTGTTGTCCATTAAAGCACCGCAGCATTTACCATCATCGCAATTGCATTTTTGAGGTTCTTTCTGTCTCTTAACCATTCATTGCATTGTTCTAAAACTCATTACTACTTTCAAGGTAATCCAAATTTGGTGGCAGGTTGTTTTGGGTAGCAGCAGAAAATCATGTACTAATTTGTTAAAAATGAATAATCAGATATTTGAGATAGATCACTGATTAATTAGAAATATGAAGATGCCAAATTGGTCACGTAAGACAACTTTTCTTTCGTTTTATACAAGAAACCTTTTAGAATTTTAAGTTTTTCATAGGTAATCATTCTCATGGGCTTACATGAAGATTACATACTCTTCCATATTATTGTAGAATAAATCTGCTTTGTCCTTAAAAGATATGAAAGTCGAGATACATTATGAGGTACTTGAAAATGTGATGGAAATTTGTCAAAATTCTTATATTTTAAATCTGGCTTATATCTTAAAGCCATCAGTTTGAGATTTCAATAAAATATTTCTTTTGACTTTCAGAAATTCTTTACTTTAGTAAAGGTTTTTGAGTTTTTAAAAGCATTCACTACAGTGATTTATGTTTTCCCTCTATGCAACTTGATGCAATCAGAGTTGGATTGTCCTTTAACGATGACCTGAGATATCAATGACTTATGACTAATCACTATTTTATGCATTTTTGAAGTTCTCTCCTATGATTATAATCCTTTTTTTCTCTGATCTTGTATGAATGAATATGTGACTGAATTTACCCATCATGTCATGCTAAATATCACAAAACACATCATCAAAATGATTATCAATTTTGTATCTTTGTCAGCATGAATGATCACTTGCATGTGTTGAGGGGAAGATTATCAGTTACAAGATCTTTTGAAATTTACTGGTAGCTACATATGGTAATTTAAGTAATTGTTGCTAAAGGTTTTTCTTTCTTTCAAAGTAAGATATTGTGGCCCAATACACACCAAAAAAAGGGGGAAACATAGAACAAGACCATCATCAATATCTATCTCTTCTGCATGATACAAATTGACGATAAATTAGTATTTAAAGAATGATATTGAAGGAAATGCATAATTGCATATATATGTTTTTAAGTGTATGTTATGAAAACATCATAATGCTTCAATCAAATGATAATCAAGTTGTCGAATTTGAATTGATTTTATGTTCATTTCTCCATCTTTATGTCTGTCTGTCTGTCTTTGAGTATTGAAGAATGATTTTGGACGAAGAATTTTTCATCCTGAAACAGAAACAGGTACCTTTACTCTGAAGTTTATTCCAGTGGAAGATATTTTATGCCTATATATATGTTCAAAATGAAACAAAGCATCGCAAATCAAAATTTGACTTTTAAAAAGTTCATCTCTGAAAATTGTTTAAAAATTTTGTTGCACAGGGGAGTTATCCTCTCTCTCCCTTTCTTTTCCCCTCTCTCATTAAGTCACTTTCCCCAGCTTTCTCTTTGTGATCTCTTTGCCATACTTATCCATTTTTAGCATTCACCCTATCTCCCCCCTCTCTCTCTCTCTCTCTGTCTGTCTGTCTCTGTCGCTACTTATTTCTCTATTTTCCATCTGTATGCATGAAGTCAATGAACCTCTGATAGCATTCGCATGTACTGTTGCTTTGCACATATGGATGTTAATAAAGGTCACGTGCATGATATGCGTGTAGTTTGACGGGGTTGGCACTTAACAATGAGGCAACAGAAGGCAAGACATAACTGACTCTAAGCTACTTTCATATCTACTGTAGTCAGCATGGAAATAATGATAATAATAATAAACCGTTCTTGTATAGCGCATCTCGCGTTATGATATAACGTCCCTATGAGCTTCCAAACGGTTTGGATATTATAACCCTTGCTTTGGGCAATGCATTGTAAGCACAGCATTTACTTGCAATTGGAATTGTGTATGTGGTTAACTTGAGAGAGAACAGTGCTGTAGGCTTTAACCAAACAAACAAAAATAATGATAATGGTCATGTGCATTCAAAGTCTTAGGGTGAGCTCTTTAAGGCAAAAGAAACCTTACTCCAGGCTATTTTCATATCTACAGTAGTTAGCATGAAAAGAGATTGCACAATGGATCTGTTTTCATTAAATATTCTTGATATTAGAATGGTGTATGTGGTTAGCTCAAGAGAGAATCAGTGCTGATAAACATAGCTGGACAGGGTTAGCACTTCACATGACAAGGCCAGACAGACCTACTCTGGGCTAATGTCATATCTACAGTAGCCAGCCTGAAAGAGATTGTACAGTCCTGCATCTTATATCATAGTATCTTCTTGATCTCAGAATGGTGTATGTGGTTGGATCTTAATGCAGATTCATTTATAAATTTTGATGTTGGTCACAATATATGCTGATAAGTGTAGCTGGACTGGGTTGGCGTTTAACATGGCAAGGCAAAATGAACATTACTTTAGGCTCGTTTCATATCTAAAGTTGGCAGCATAAAAAGAAATTGTACATGTACATTTTATATCATCTTGGTCTTAGAATGGTTAGCTTGAGAGAGAACTAGGGTTGTAGGGTTGTTTTAAAATGTTAATACAGGTCTCATGCACGCAGATACATAGGGTATAACATGTAACAAGGGAAGGCAAGGTGACCCTTTACTCATTTCATATCTACCGTATTCAGCAAGAAAAATACTGCAACATGCAATATCACAGTATGCTACATCTACTACACCTTAAAAGGATGTATATGGGTGGATGATTGGTTCTGCTTCACTAAGGGAGTATGGTCTTTAACATTTTCCGTTAAGAGCCAGAAGGGTGTTAACTCATTTTTTTTGTTTTTTCAATGAATAGAGTTAACACCCTTCTGGCTCTTAGCAGAAGCTACATGTATGTTATATATGCAATGATGAAAGTAATCCCAGAGTGTTGTAGGCTGCTACATGTAGATGAGCAGGAACCCAAATTCAGTATGAACTATTTCTCCAAATATATAACTTATTGAGATTAATGGTGTCAAGTTTCATGCTGTACAAGTATGGTTTGTGCATGTATGTGATTTATCAAGTGGATGCAAAAAGCAAGGCTGAAGATATATCTGTAGTTTTTTAAAAATATTTTTATGGATTTATAGATAATATTACTTTCTCAGATATCATTTATCTCTGATGGTATTATCACATGTGTCCAATTATATTAATTTGTGATAAATTTGCTGAACTTACAAACCACAATCCAAGTAAAAGATTTATGTGATAAATTTGCTGAACTTACAAACCACCATCAAAGTAAAAGATTATTCTGCGAATTGATTAATGAAAATCATTTGAACACATGTTTAAATGATTTTTTTTTTTTTTAATGTGAGTTGCAGCACAGTCAGACCACAGTCTTGCACACATTTGTGCAATTTAGTAGAGATTTGGGTGATATTTGAACGCTGGGTACAGTCTTGTATAAATCAGCCACCTTATTATACTTGTACATATATATATATTCATGTCACAAGTCAGCTCCATCAGTAGATTAATTTCTCACCAAGCAGTATTTTCAAAGAAATTCAGATCACTCTGTTAATTTTTTTTTTTTCATATAATATATATATATATATATTTAATCAATTCCAATCCATTGGTCTAAATGTACCTGTCCCAGGCTGCTATTTTCCCTAGAATCTTGAAAAGAAACCCTAAACTATGCCTGTGCGTGGGCCAGCAGGCTGGGCACTCAAAATGCACACACCCTGAAATATGACTCCATGCTTTATAAGGTCACGTGTAAACCACTGTATGGGATGTACTGCCTTTAGTAGATAGTGCAGGAAAGGTACATGCCCAGCAGGCTTCTGCAGCACATGTAGAGCGATTGGTGTGTTCGATCGTTTGCTTTAATCCCAAGGTGTGGAATTAATATCCGTTTTTGTGTGCTCACGACGGGATGCAGAAAGCAACAAATTTTAATCGCCCCGGCGAGTCATATAAGATCTGATTTCATGAAAATCTACACATGTGCTTGGATCTGTATCAGATGCAGAGATGAAAAGGATATGATTTAACTTTTTTTTTTTTAATTGCCTATAGATTTATGCTTGAGATGGTATTTTCCTTGTGAAAGAGGCTTGTAGAATATAAAAGAATTAATATCATAAAATGCATATATATGTACATGTAGTAGTTTGTATTATGAACTGTAACATAATAGTGCCTACTTTTTATGTACAGAGTAAATTAAACAAACAAAGGGGCATGTGTATCTAGATCTTATTCCAGAGAAAATATTACGTAAATACATTCATACATATACATACAATTGCTTCTTATATAGCACGAAATCCATCTTACTCAATACCCGATGATGATGATGACTACACTACATGTACATGTAAATGCTGCACAGTCTAGACGTACATGTAGTAGTGTGTGAAATATACCACTACTTTGTGGAAGAACCTACAGTGTAATAATGTCATTTGGACACCTCGTTAACGAATTAAAAAAGCAAGTTATTAAAACATCTGTTTCCACATATAACTATTATTTCACTTATTTATGTGTTAAAATATGAAATTTATGCTGGCACTTTTATACAAGCATGTAATAAACTCCATAAAATGTTTTATGAGGTGGAATAGCTAATATATCATGGTACTTTTTTGAATTTTATAATTTCAGTGGAACAGAATCCAGTTTTCATTTTAGGACTTTTATGATTGAAATTGATCGTGTGTGTCTGACACGGCATCGACGGCCATATTCATCGGCTTCTTTTGGAACCACAATTATAGCTATTGAAATGACGAATCCCAGCCAGCCTGTAAAAGACATGTGCTAGCAACTGTTTGATTGCTTTTTTTTTTCGAAGGAATGTCTATAATTATGATTGTAGCAAAAATTTTAATGCTAAAATGCATCTGCTTTTCTGTCATACTCAAAGATGTTATGATTGTAATATACAGATATTTCTTATAATACTAATTGCCATAAGAATGTGTGCTATAATTTGAAGAAATTAATAGAGTATTTGTACATCTAAAGGATTTATATTTATTTAACCCTTTTGCAGGGCTTCATATTAACAATCAAAATATTAAAAGAGACAGTTACAAATATATTAGGAGCCCTAATGTACAGGTATTTCCTTCTTATATGTTAATATTATGGGATCATTCTGAATTTTAGAAGGTCATTTTACCACTGGGCTGGACCCCTGTCATAATTAAGCCCTGCTTATTTGGTTTGAAAATTTCCCTCTTCAAAATCATATTGGTGGCAAAGGTCAAGTGCACATACATTGTAGGTGTAGTTTATTGATCTCATATAGGTACCGGTATAGCATCTGTACAATGCACGTTGATGTGCACTGTTCATCTGTCGTTCCCCTCTGTACTGTACGTCGTGCACGCACGCACTGTTTTTATCATGTTTTATCGATCTCTGGGTAATTATCCTCGCTACAATTGCTCCTTTGTGGGATTAACGAATGGCTTAAGGACGTTCCACAGTTAAAGTCAAATCCATGTCATTTTCACCAAACTTTGCATACAGTTACTTTGGTCCATGAGAAGCCCAAATACGCATAGAAAATTATAGGTCCATGTGCTTACTTTTTTTCTATGGGACACTGAACTGTGCCATGATTGGGTGTCAGGTAGAATGACGTCATCGCAGGTTTTTGGCCATTGATAGGCCTCAGAATTCCCAATGTCATATACAAATCCCCATTTTTCTGTCAAAATCCATGTCATATTCGTCAAACTTTACAGATTTGTAGAGAAAAGTATACTGAAGGTTTTAAAAATGGGGGTCAATCCACTCCTTTTTATGCTAGCAGCGCCCTCAGTTGGCGGAAAAGGTCAAAAACTGGCAAAAATCGTAAGAACTGGCTGAGAACCTGTCTAGGAATGGGATGGGTTCGAAAAAACTCTACTGTACATTCAAAATCCATGTCAGATTCGTAATTTTTTCCAGATGTGTAGAGAATTATATACTGCAGAAGGAGAAAGTTTTAAAAATGGGGGTCCATGCACTCGTTTTTGTGCTAGCAGCGCCCTCAGGTGGCGGAAAAAGTCAAAAACTCGCAAAACTCGCAAAACCTGCGCATGGCTAGCTGGGAACCTCTCTGGGAATGGGATAGGTGCAAAAAAACTCTACTGTATATTCAAAATCCATGCCAGATCCGTAAATTTTTCCATATTTGTAGAGAATTATATACTGCAGAAGGAGAAAGTTTAAAAAATGGGGGTCCATGCACTCGTTTTTGTGCTAGCAGGGCCCTCAGGTGGCGGAAAAAGTCAAAAACTCGCAAAACTCGCAAAAACTGCGCATGGCTGGCTGGAACCTGTCTGGCAATGGGATAGGTGCAAAAAAACTCTACTGTACATTCAAAATCCATGCCAGATTCGTAAATTTTTCCAGATTTGTAGAGAATTATATACTGCAGAAGGAGAAAGTTTTAAAAATGGGGGTCCATGCACTCGTTTTTGTGCTAGCAGCGCCCTCAGGTGGCGGAAAAAGTCAAAAACTCGCAAAACTCGCAAAAACTGCGCATGGCTGGCTGGGAACCCGTCTGGGAATGGGATAGGTGCAAAAAAACTCTATTGTACATTCAAAATCCATGCCAGATTCGTAAATTTTTCCAGATTTGTAGAGAATTATATACTGCAGAAGGAGAAAGTTTTAAAAATGGGGGTCCATGCACTCGTTTTTGTGCTAGCAGGGCCCTCAGGTGGCGGAAAAAGTCAAAAACTCGCAAAACTCGCAAAACCTGCGCATGGCTAGCTGGGAACCTCTCTGGGAATGGGATAGGTGCAAAAAAACTCTACTGTATATTCAAAATCCATGCCAGATCCGTAAATTTTTCCATATTTGTAGAGAATTATATACTGCAGAAGGAGAAAGTTTAAAAAATGGGGGTCCATGCACTCGTTTTTGTGCTAGCAGGGCCCTCAGGTGGCGGAAAAAGTCAAAAACTCGCAAAACTCGCAAAAACTGCGCATGGCTGGCTGCGAACCTGTCTGGCAATGGGATAGGTGCAAAAAAACTCTACTGTACATTCAAAATCCATGCCAGATTCGTAAATTTTTCCAGATTTGTAGAGAATTATATACTGCAGAAGGAGAAAGTTTTAAAAATGGGGGTCCATGCACTCGTTTTTGTGCTAGCAGCGCCCTCAGGTGGCGGAAAAAGTCAAAAACTCGCAAAACTCGCAAAAACTGCGCATGGCTGGCTGGGAACCCGTCTGGGAATGGGATAGGTGCAAAAAAACTCTACTGTACATTCAAAATCCATGCCAGATTTGTAGAGAATTATATACTGCAGAAGGAGAAAGTTTTAAAAATGGGGGTCCATGCACTCGTTTTTGTGCTAGCAGCGCCCTCAGGTGGCGGAAAAAGTCCAAAACTCGCAAAACTCGCAAAAACTGCGCATGGCTAGCTGGGAACCTCTCTGGGAATGGGATAGGTGCAAAAAAACTCTACTGTACATTCAAAATCCATGCCAGATTCGTAAATTTTTCCATATTTGTAGAGAATTATATACTGCAAAAGGAGAAAGTTTAAAAAATGGGGGTCCATGCACTCGTTTTTGTGCTAGCAGGGCCCTCAGGTGGCGGGAAATGTCAAAAACTTGCAAAACTCGCAAAAACTGCGCATGGCTGGCTGGGAACCCGTTTGGAAATGGGTTAGGTGCAAAAAAACTCTACTGTACATTCAAAATCCATGCCAGATTCGTAAATTTTTCCAGATTTGTAGAGAATTATATACTGCAGAAGGAGAAAGTTTTAAAAATGGGGGTCCATGCACTCGTTTTTGTGCTAGCAGCGCCCTCAGGTGGCGGAAAAAGTCAAAAACTCGCAAAACTCGCAAAAACTGCGCATGGCTAGCTGGGAACCTCTCTGGGAATGGGATAGGTGCAAAAAAACTACTGTACATTCAAAATCCATGCCAGATTCGTAAATTTTTCCAGATTTGTAGAGAATTATATACTGCAAAAGGAGAAAGTTTAAAAAATGGGGGTCCATGCACTCGTTTTTGTGCTAGCAGGGCCCTCAGGTGGCGGGAAATGTCAAAAACTCGCAAAACTCGCAAAAACTGCGCATGGCTGGCTGGGAACCCGTCTGGGAATGGGAAAGGTGCAAAAAAACTCTACTGTACATTCAAAATCCATGCCAGATTCGTAAATTTTTTCCAGATTTGTAGAGAATTATATACTGCAAAAGGAGAAAGTTTAAAAATGGGGGTCCATGCACTCGTTTTAGTGCTAGCAGCGCCCTCAGGTGGCGGAAAAAGTCAAAAACTCACAAAACTCGCAAAAACTGCGCATGGCTGGCTGGGAACCTGTCTAGGAATGGGATGGGTGCAAAATAACTCTCCTGTACATTCAAAATCCATGTCATTTTCACCAAAGTTTCCAGATTTGTAGAGAAAATTATACCGAAGGAGGAGAGAGTTTGAAAAAAGGGGGTCCTTGTACTGGTTTTTGTGCTAGCAGCGCCCCCCCCCCCCCCCGCATTTTTATAATAAATAATTTTGCAAGGTTCCCGAAAATCCTCATATTTTGGTAGCGAGTCGCCTGAATATCCTCATATTCGGGCAGCGAGGTGCCGGTATACCAAAAAGTGTTTAAAATTTTGTACACAAAATATAGAAACAAAATAACCCTATTTCAGGTGTAAGGAGGGATATTGAAAAACAATGGATGATTACAGTGCTTCAATTATTCCATTTTTTTAAGTGAAAAATTCTAAACCTCGCACTTTGAAAATATATCGGAATATGGAAGAAAAGGCGGTGCGGGGATGTGCTTGCATGGTCGGGGGGGGGGGGGGGGGTAGGGCTGTAAGCAGGTAGCAAGCGTGCGAAGTGGACCCATATTCTTGTGAGGTGGGGCACCTCAGAGTGTTTGCCCCCTCCCCCCCTCCCCAGGAAAAATAAAGTAAGGCACCCTTACTTTTGCGCACCTGTTCACGACTACTAGTATTTCAAACATAATAATCACGGTAACGACATAAGCTATAGTTGTCTATATTTTACACACACTTTCGAACCAGTGTATAAAAAAGAAGGAAATTGTAAGTCGTTTTGAGTGACATTTTATTCATTATTCTATTTGCTCATGTCTTTGACTGTAGGGATAATGATCATTAGACAATCATATGGCATAGACAAATGATTCTTGGGCATATATTTGACTTTCTTTCTCCAGCTCTCTTTTTGTGCTAAGGAATTGTACTAAAATGGGAGATAGATGACCATGACTATGAATTCCAAATTACATCTACCTATCATTTTTCCTATGCGACTAACTTTGCCTATAGAAAGTTCATGAGGGGGCATCGAATGTTATCTTTCAGCTCAAGGTAGTTACTATTTGGTATATATATTTTTTACAGGTACAGAATTATTGATTTCATCCATTTTCACCGGGTTCTTGTTACTGCGCACACTTGCGAACCCATTATAAAGCATTGTGTTTAATTGTGCGTATCCATTGTCTTAACTGCGCGCAATACTCTCCCGGTGTTGTGATGACGTAACACAACCAGCCAGGATGCGCAGCTGAGGTGCGCACAAACATAACTGATGAACGTCCTTAAGCCAGAGCAGGTGGATTCCAACTAAATGTAATAAATGCAGACTATTCACGTAGTCTTTATTTTATCCTGTCATTACTGAAGGAAGTTATGTAGAGTAAATTGAATTCTAGATTGGGTTTTTTTAACGAAAGGGGTTAATCAGTTGGGACAGTATAGATTAAAATTACACTTATAGAAAGAAAATGCTTTCAAAATTGTGAATGGTTTAGATTTTTTTTTAATGTCATGATTGAAATAGAGATATATGAATAATTGTTTTGTATTCATTCTTTAGCAACCACTGTGACAATGGTTTACATAATTTGGTAATGATATTTGTAAACTGGACTTGGTGGACCGAATTACTTGCTCTTGCTGTATGATGGTGAAAGTTGAGTGTAATGCCACAGTCACACCGCCAAACCGATCCCACACCAATTCCGAATTGACCAATTCTTGGCCATTGGTGGAAATGTAATTTTTTGTTTGGTCTGTTATCGGTCTGGCGTAGGTCTTGTTGGTGTGACTGTGGTGTAAACTAGCGCTTCAGGTATCCAAATGAGCATTCATATTACAGCCAGTCAGCCATATTTTTCCAAATCACTTGTGGTGTGTTTTTAATAATGCAGCAGCTAGGTACGAGTGATTACATGCGCATTGTATGAGAGCCAGTGCTAGTTTCCTGTGTCAAATTTGTCATTTCAATCTCGTGCTTTACACAGCTTGTTCTCCCATATTAATTAGATGATTTCACCTGCAATATTAGCTGTACATCGCATTGACATGCATTGTGATAGGCTGATTTTGTTGCTCAAAGCTAACAGCTGCATTGCTCTCCAAGTGTCGCATTATAATGATAAATTTTAAGTGCTGTGACAATTGCTGGAAACATTTTTTATCTTCTCCCATTGGCTCTAAACATTGGCGTAGATTTGTGCATTCCTTCTTTTCATTAGGGGGGATGGCTTTGTTCTCCATGAATGGTCATCCCCCCCCCCCCCCCCAGTTGAAAAGAAATTCTTGCATATTTATGCTCGTGGCTCTAAAGCATAGTATTTGAAAACTTTCATGTGTTAATTTTAACAAAATGTTGTATTTAGATTCCAAATACAGTATTCTAAAATTATTTTACCTTTATATCATGGATACTTTTCTTATTATAATAAAAAATCTAAATTATGACAAGTCATCGGTAATGACTGCTCATATAATGTAAATGGCCTCCTACCCAGATAGTTATGAAATATATCTGCATTAACATGAGAATTTTATCTTTAATTTCTTTTTAAGTCGACAGACATAGAATGAAAATGTGTGAAATATCTTAGCAATTTTATTTGTTCACGAAATATCTTTATCATCATATGTTTTTTTAGTTTAACATTGCTAAATATAAACAGGCTAGTTATCGTAGTAAGCACTGATTTTAGCATCTGGAAAAAGTGATCACTTCATGTGGGACTTAGCTTTTAAAACCTAGAGAACAAGTGGTAGGAAGATGCTAGTGCGCAACAAATATATCAGATAACTTTGCACATTATGCAACTGCCCAGAGACAAATACATAGCTGAAGTACATAGTATACAACTTCACATGGCTTTTACTACATGCCGAGTATTTAACCAGGCCACGAGCGTCAATATAGTTGTGAGAAGAGAGCCTAATTTGCGTTGAGGCCCTAATTGGATCACTGGGATGCAGAGGGTGTATGGCCTTAGCGCCTTCCATTAGCCATATATTATGTTGCATAGGATATGAGGATGGATGGATGGATGGATGGATGGATGGATGGATGGATGGTCGGTCGTGAATAGGGTTTTTATGATGGCACCTGCTGTCCTTACTAACATGTTCATTTGTATGCATTTAAAGCTCGGCATCATGGTAATGGTTTACATGCTTTGACGAGAGTTTGGCCATGTACATGGAAGAGATGGTGACTTAATGCATGTATTATGTACATTTATGTTCTTTAGAGCTAAAAATACTAATGATTTGATAATACTCCTCTTTCAGTGTACTGTCAATCTTGATAAATATTATTCTGCATTTGATGATAATGGTAAAATGATGATGATGATGATTTTGATGTTGATGATGATGATGATGATGATGATGATGATGTTGATTATGGTAATACACAACACTATATTTGTACTGTTATCAAATATCTCATTTGTTTCTACTCCTAATGGTAATAGGGTAGTGCCGATATTTATTTCATTTTCATTAAAAAGAAATTCCTTGAGTTTTGTACTAGCAACAATATAGCCCATGCTGTACATATACCAGGATGCATGTTTTTGTGCATATCTCAACTACTTTCCATTGATAAACAAGTACTGAGCCTCCCGAAATACATGTAGATGCTTGTATGTGCATGCAATTGGACAGCAACTTAAGGGCACTTGTGAGATATGTTACATATGAAATAGCTTAACAGCAGCATTTTAACGTTCTGCTGAAGTGTGTTTTACATCATTCTATTCATGTTGATTACTCTTCATGCCAAAGAGCGAAAATACTTTCACTTTCTGATCATGATAAACATGTTTTCATACTGGTCTGACTTCCTGCTGCAGACTAATTGCTTCCTTTGTTAATGAATCATATTAAAATATTGCGATGCTTTCACTTGTTATGTATCCCCTTTGGTACTTGGCAAAATGGAAAACACAAGATGGTGTAGGCTTTGGCTGTGATAAACTTTGGTTATAGGTATTCAGTGGCAGATGCAGAATTTTCTGGCATGGAGGGTGGGGGAACAGAAAATGCTGTCCCAAGCAAAAAAAAAAAAAAAAAGATGATGAACCTTTGTCAAATTGTGAGGTGAGGGGGGGGGGGGGTTACATTTTTTTGCTGTGTGTTAAGGGTATGGCAGATATTGGGGGGGGGGCTGTCGTGGATCTGCCACTGATATATTCTAGACATTTTGAAAGGTCAGAGCATTGGTGGACTTTACTTTTGTCTATTTTTAAGAAAACTGAAGTTTAGAATATTATTAGTAACAAGAACACAAATTTCTAACCTTTTGTGGGCAACATCAGGATAATGTAGCAAATGGATTGTATGACATGCTGTTGTGGTGATCACTCCACAGTCCCAACTTCAACCCTGGACCAAACTCCATCCCTAACCCTAAACCTAACCTAAGACCCAATTGCTACCCAATCCCTAATCCTCTCTCTTTGACAAAATAATAGCCAGAGCAAATTTTGATGGAGCACATGTCAGATCACTTGTAAATGGCATAGTATGTTTTTGTTGCTGTTCTGTTTTTTTTACCATGGATGCTGAGCATGCTTTTATGGAAGCAGCATGGGGGGCATACAGCTTTAAATCCTATCCAAAGGACTAGGTAACATCCATTTCACTGGATGAAGAATGCAAAGAAAAAGTTGTCTGCTCAGAGCCAGGAGGGCATTAACCAGAGAGGGTTAACAATAATAATAGTAATAGTAACAGTGTTTTTTGTATAGTGCCTTTCCAATTGAAGGGCCTCTTCAAAGAAAATCACAAATATGGCAAATAATGTATCACTAGAAACTGGGAAGCTTGCAGATGGCAATTGCATAAGTTTTACGTCATTTGATTGAAAAATTGATTAAAAAATAACACAAATAAAAGCACTTCTCAGCATATGGAATATCCGAGCGATTTGTCAGAAATAAAGTGATGTTTTGATGACGTCACACCAATCCTGCCTAAGCATACAACATCCTGTAACGAGTGAACGTAATTGCAATGCAGTTATTTTTCATATTATAAAGAGTTTGGTGTATTTAAACATGACAGTATTTCACACCATTCTAAAGGGGGAGTGAAACCAATTCTGATAACTAAAATCTTTTGTTTGTAAATATACAGGAAAAGGATCAATGATCAATCAAAGAAACCACACTTTCGAATTGAAAAGCCCAGCGAATAATAGCATGGACGGTATACATTCCCTCTTGAAACAAGGAAAATGCTGTGGTGCATGAAAACACAATGGCGTCTTATTTCGTTTACAAGCGACTGATTCCTTTATTTTTTTAACGCTGTATTGTTCATCAAAATAATACACGAAGTTTAGAGTGAGGCAACAGATTAAAATTTAGACTGATGCTAGTGAAGTAAGAGAAATAAATGAAGAGGAGATGACAAAGCAGGCACTGAAAATGTGTAAGATGTTATGGGACATCATCTGCTTATGCAGGATTGGTCCCTGGCATGACGTCACATATCTCAGCAGCATTCAAAGAGCTCTTCAGGTGCTATAGTAGGGCTGTATTTACCACTTTAAAATTGGTAAATAATCATTATTTCAAATGCTTCCATGAGTTGAATTTGGATAAATTTGTTTAATCTAAACTTCACCAATGCAATAATAAGAATTAAATTAATATTTAAAATCAATAGAATTCTACTTTAAGTAACTGATCAAAGCGCTTACAGTGTATTATTATCCCGTTCATTGGATTCAATCGCGATTCTGCACTCATAGTGCACATTCTCCTCTCCACTTGTGAGCATTTCAGCTTGGCAACCATTTTACAGGTGCACACGTGCTTTTTTAGCCACAATGACATTTGCACCCTACCGGGTACCCAGTGCCCATTTAGATAAAATGCCGTGCACAGGGACATAGTGTCGTGCCAGGGTTTGAACTCACGACATTTGCATTCCCAGTCAAGTGATTAAACCACTTGACTATGACAACTCTACAATGCCTCTCTGGCTCTCAACAGATGATACATACTTCTCAAGAATTGCTACCTAAACATAAATTTCCCTTGAAATATAATAAGAGCTTTATGATCTTCTTGTTCTTTGTGCAGATGGACAAGTATGTTCTATGGGGATCATAGCTCCCAGGGGAAGTCCAAGAATATCAACAATGCCAATGACGGAATAGCTGATCATCCACCTCATTCTCGTGCAGCGGTGAGTACAAAATATCATAGTTAAGTACCAATCACCTAAAAAAATAATTTGTGTACAGCTAGAAAGTATCAAATCAACCTAAAACAACTTTACCTGGCATTCTGTTGGTCAACAGTCAAGGAGTATAAAGGAAATATTAAAAGGATATAATGAAAATCTTATGGGTAAAGTGGGTTGACTAGTTTGGGACACGCTCCTGGCCTATTTTGCAAAACCAGTTATATATATTTTGGTATAATTGTTACCTGCTCTCTAAACTTTCCAATTAAACATTGTGCTCCAATGTGTAATCATTACCATGTTCAGTGGATTCTTTTTAAGTGGTGCATATGTTTGTGCACCTTCTTCATTCCCTTGCAGCATTCTTCGACCTTGGAAAGCTATTCAATATTTTATAGTATAACTGGAATACTGAACTTCCTCCTTTGAAGCAACTAAAAAAAGAAAAAATTTCTCTTCAATCATCTTGCATTATTAATTTACAGTATTGATTACTTTGCCAAAGAATACTAGATTTCCAACCCGTCAATGATGTGGACGAAACAAAAATAAAACTGTTGGCATGTAATGGGCTGTGGAACCCCAAAGGGGTCACTGATTTGTAAAGGGTATACAGGGATGAGCTGCTGAAATGGTTGAATTCTACCCTTTCCAGAAAAAAACCCTTTAGGCGTGGGTCCCAGTTTCCATAGGTCCCATTTTTTTCACTCCAAATAATATGATGGCTGCCTTACAAACCCCAAATCTACAATAATTTTATTTCGTACCGCACTCCTTGCCATGTATTTAAATTTGTAATTATGATGTAGCTCCGAGGCAAGTTTTAAAGGAACCGCATAGTGCTGTGTGCTACTCAAGATACATGTATGCATGTGTCCAAAATGTCGGATATTGGTATGCCTATGGTTTTGATGCCTCAGTAACATGCCCCCATACTAAATGTATATTGCGAATATCCCTTTCTTTATGAAACATGAGGCGTGATCAAAGAATATTTACATTTTCTCATGATCCTCCATCTCCTGCCATGAATTAGACCACACTATAAATTCATTTCCTCAGCCCAGCCCTTCTCCCCCCATCTCATTCATGCCATCATCGTGTAATTTAGTAGAATGATGGCCTCCCTTAATTCCACACCTTTTTGTCCGTATCCTCCCTGATCCATTACCCTCGGGGATAACATCAAATCTTGGGAATGGAGATCCTGCAAGAAGCGTCAGAAGCCGATTATGCTACTAAATGTCATTGTCATCCATCTTACAAGAAGACATCATGAATTAAGTCCTTTAAGTCCATTAACCCTTACAGTCCAACCAAGTCTACTGACATATGTTACAACAAAGTTTTTTTTACACTTTATTAGTAATTGTTCCATTTTTCTTTGAAAATCTTAATAAAATCACTGTTACCTGAACAATATTCAAAGATCTCTTTACAATTTGTAGAAGAAAAGGGAACATTTTTTTGTATAAAAACATTTGAAAATAAAATTTCGGCAGTAAAAATGGTTGGGCACTAAAAGGGTTTAATAGTAAAATTGTTAATAATTCCTGAGCTGTAACACAAACTCTATCAAAATTAAAATTGTGGTCAGCAGGGTAAATGAGAAAATGGGTATTTATCTCAAAATTTAAATCTTTTAGATAATCACAATATCACATCCATTTTTGTCCATAAGCTTGTGTCCAGCTGACAAAAAGTATCAAAAAGAAAAAAGGAAAATTGCTCTTTCAATACACTAACCAGTGATTCTTCTGCTTGAAACCTTCCAAAATGTTTTCTCAAGCATTTATAAAGACAATTATGCAAAATTGACCTCTTTTGTCATGGATGAAAGTTAAGAAGTAACTTTTACTAAAAATTGAGTTAATATATATGCATTATGTGAAAGGGAAATAATTATGATTATTGCAAATTACTTGGTCATGGAGGCACACTTGACTTTGTATTAATTCAAAAGTAGTGAGAGAGCCAGCATCACCTTAACTTTGGGCTTGATCTTTGACTTTTTTCTTATACCTTGGTAAATGGTAATATGCTATCATGATCATCCACAATGCAGGATATTTAAATCAACCCATTGACATCTATTGAAAGTGTATAAATTGGACAAAGTTTTCCATTCTCAATAATATCAATTAATATCTGCTGGCAAGCATTGATTGATTGGCACAGACTCATAGTATTAAAACTCACTGTTATGACCAATTTTTTTAAATCTTCATTGGCTATCACCTTTTTAGTGGTCTCAAATTTAGTTTGGAAGCTACACTGTATTGGTATACATGTAAATGCCATTTTCGAAAAAACGATTGACACAATGGTGTCATTTTTGAATGGCACATAATGTTCTTTTGGATTGTGTTGTTATTGTTGTTGTTTCACAGTCAAATTTTATTATGTTATTCGACTTTATAACTTACCAAAGGCCTGCCTGGACTGGCCTGATAGGGAAATAACACACTACTCAATTGCTCATGATAAAACAACTATAAGCTTTAATACATTATTGAAAATGAACAAAAATTATTCAAAGCTAATGTTTTACTCTTCATATATTTCTGAATTTTTTTACAGGGATTGTGTGACTGGATCCCAGCCATATTCAGGATCAAGTAAGTCTGTTTGAAAGAATCCCTCCTCAAAATATTCATTTTTGCGATATGCAAGATATTTATTCACATTAATAAATAATTTTACAAATTTATTCATTTTAATGCACACTGTCATGTTAATATGCTTCTAATGCATGTCAAATTGGAGTCTAGAGAGAAGAGGAGGTTGGATGGTTTGAAGGCCTAAACTTCATGAAATCACCTTAAAGTGTAGATTTGACTGAATTATTATTTTGGGGTTTGAGAGGGAGTTCAAATTGATGCTCTATGGAAATCATATTTCATCTTTGATGTACCTATACCCTCGTCTTACTGAGATTTATTATACTTTCAGTGATACTTCTTATTCTGTTGAGAGAGAGAATCAATTCCACTTTGAAATCATTTTCTCAAAACTGTGCATACACTTTTAGTCCAAGCAGCATATGTGTACATGTACTTGGTCCAGGCATGTAAAGATGCAAGTTGCTTTTTCACCAATGCATCGGTCCATCTCCTTACTCCTCCCCCCCCCCCCCCCCCCTTTCTGTCTCAGGGATGCTGACATCAGGAGTAACTCTGGGACAGATGCAGTCCAGTACCTCCAGTTCCAGCGCTACCTGATCATCCTGATGATCATCATCACTTTCCTCAGCCTGGTGGTCATCCTCCCGGTCAATTTCAGTGGCAGCCAGGAGCTTGGTACAAACAACTTTGGCCGCACCACCATCACCAACATCCCTAACAAGTGAGTCATTGGATACGTAATATCAAGTGCTAACCCTTTAACTGCCAAAGGCATATATAACCATCCAAATTTTAATATTGAATCTGGTATGTATAGGCTAAGAAAGCCTTTGTTCTTGAAATTTCAAAATGAGTTCAATAATTGAAATATGAATGTAATATTTCCAAACATTGTTAAAGCTAATCTTTAGTTCTGCTATTGGAATAGTATTTCAAAAGAAACTTGTTTAACAAGCGGAAGATGACATGTTTGGACTATATGAGCAAAGTTAATGAAAAATTGCTTGAAATCACATCTACTTGGCTGAAAAAAGAAAGAAAAAAAAAATTGCTATGGTCATTACTCCACAATTACAAGTACTCTTCCAGAATTGAATGCTGAAACATATATTACACTTTATCAGTAACAAATAAATAGAATGATGATTATCCTATAAAGAACTTCACATTACCCTTGACTAATGCCTTTGGATCTCCTTGAACATTCCTTTTCTTATCCCTCAGAGATAACAAGTTATGGGTGCACACTATCTTCTGCATGTTGTACTTCATGATAGTCATCCTCTTCATGCGCCACTTCTCCATGCATCTTCCCTACAGGTCAGAGACAGACACAGTAAGTATGACTCTTGAGATCACTGCCATGCCTGGGGCATTTAAAGATAAGAGTACATTGTTGGCTAAGCTCCAGTCGCTTTGTCTTTAGTCTGCAGTTTTTCCTTGTGACAGAGTTTATAAACACTCACCAAGAGCATTTTTTGGATTTTATGATTTTATTGCTCATACAGTGTTATAATCAATTTAGTGAAAAGAAGAGACGGACGTGGTGAGTAGGACTCTAGAGATCATTGCCATGCCTCAGGCATTTAAAGAGAAGAGTGTCACATGACAGGGCTATGCAACTAGTTTGTTCATAGCCTATATTGACACCAGGGAGGTGTAAGAGCTCTCCCTGTTCATACTGTCCTGCAGTGTCCAGCATTCGTCCAGATCTTATTTTTTATGCCTCCACTCACCAAAGATGGTGCCGGAGGCATTATGTTTTCAGGTTGCCCATCCATCTTTCTCGTTAACGCATTATCTCAAGAATCATTTGAGGTATGAACTTCAAACTAGGTGCTAGTATGTATCACCATAGGACGATGATCTGATTAGATGGGATATGTAGGTCAAAGGTCATAGAGGTCAATTTCTGAAATTTCAGGTTTTACCCTCGTTAACGTGATATCTCAAGAACCATTTGAGGTATGAACTTCAAACTAGGTGCTACTATGTATCACCAAAGGAAGAAGATCTTATTAGATTTTGGGGTTCAAAGGTGAAAGGTCATAGAGGTCATTTTCTAAAATTCAGGATTTAGCTTCGTTATCGAGATATCCCAAGAACCATTTGAGCTGTGAGCTTCAAACTTGGTATTAGCATGCATCACCTTAGACAAATTGATTAGATTTGAGGGTAAGTAGGTCATAGGTCGAAGATCATAGATGTCATTTACCATGAAATTTCAGATTTTTAGCCTATTTTTATTGCAATATCTCTTCTACTATTTTAGCTGTGAACTTCAAACTTGATACTAGTAGGCCTGTGCATCACTATAGTGAGACAAAGTGATTAGATTTTAGTGTTTAGTAGGTCAAAGGTCAGAGGTCATAGGGGTCAATATGAATGAAATTTAAGATTTGTTAGTTTCATTACCACCATATCTTAACTATTCTGTATGCAAGACTATGAGGAGACAAAGTGGTCAGACTTTTGGGTTGTAAGGTCAAAGGTCAAAGAGGTTAATTAACATGTAATTATAGGTTTTTTTTGTTTTGTTTTTTACAATATTTCAAGAACAGTTTGAGCCATGAACTTTAATACCTGAATTTATAGGTGAAAGCAAATAGGAGACACAGTTGCATTCATCTTGTTTAATTTTTGTTTTCATGGTGTAATTAAGGAAGGGAAAAGAAAACACTGACATAGTAAGAACAGCTCTGTATTGTTCTTATTTAAATGGTTCTGGTTGAAATTAAAATGGAGCTTTCCTTTAAGTAAACTGGCACCTGGCATATAAATCTGTCCAATAGGTAAGTATTTTTATTGACATATTGACTGATTACCAAGCCACCCAGCGGAGAGAACTGGCTGGAGTCTATCGAAATGGTATCTAACAGGTTTATCATATAATGTACTTACAGGACCAATCCTTCCAGAATGATATTTGTCTTTGCCATCACAAAAGATTTTGCCACAATAGGGTTCACACGGAGGGAGCCAAACTTTAAGTTTCACTTATAGTTTCAAAACATTAAGTTATCTTGTAGTTTCAGACCGTATGAACGGACTTGTGGTTTCGAAACTTTAAGTCTACTTGTATTTCCAGAACCATAAGTGAGCATGTAGTTAATGCCGAAACTACGAGCAGTGGGGAGTCTTTCCTCATAGTTAGGGACCATGTGGGCAGAATAAACTTTAAGTTCAGCAAACTCGTTAACGATGACCTCTCTGTTCATGTTAAACTACGATCGCTCGACTTGTAATCTCAAAACAACGAATGTCGTTGTTTCGGGCCTGTGTGAACCCTCCTCGTTGTTAGTGACTCGTCGTTTCGTTAACTTGAAGTTTCGTAGCTATTTTCAAGAATTTGAGTGTGTTTCTTTTATTAAGGTATCGCGTACCCTTCTTGTGTCTGGTATCCCATTGGAGAGAACTGATCCTGCACTCATCAAACAACATTTCCAGTGAGTATGCCTTATACCTTGTACCTTATACACTCATGCATTCTACCTTATACACCTTATACCTCCTAGGTTCATGTATTTTATCCCTTGTATGGCATACCTAATATCTATCATGCTTTTTCCTCATACATTGTACCTTATACCAATATACCCTTTAACTGAATGCCATATAACCTATACATGTATGTGTCACACCTTTCATTGTACTTCATACCTTACATTTGATACTTCTTACTTTGTACCTAATACCTCATGACTTCAAATTCAAATTCATTTAGTTTTCCACAAAAGTAATGTTTTTTTTTCTTTTTGATTTATGTACACAAAAGTAAAATTTTATCAAAGTACATACAGATGCATCAAGTAAACTTTGCATGTAAAAAAACACCCTTAAGACCTTAAACTTGCTTTCTGACAAAATAATTGATTATTAGAGGTTTGCCTGACCTCAAGATAACTAATACATACAAAAAATGTTTATTAAGCAACAAAAGAAAATATATTCTTTGGAAAGATGAAAGGTAAAAGATAAAAATATGAACAGACAAGAAGCATACATTAATTTGGTTCTTCAGAACTTGTTGATTGTGCTACCTCAAGAACCATTTAATTTGAAATATCCATCCATGTTGTATGATTGTATGTTATATATATTCATCGTTTATATTCATTATTTTTCCTATGACAGGGAGGCATATCCTGATGTAGTTGTGACAGACGTACAGTTTGCCTATGACATAGCCAGGCTCAAGAGGCTCGATACACAGAGGTATACAAACCAACACATCTTCATGCTTACATTTTTCAGGCCAAAATGAGCGCTTTGAAAGGCATTTAGCTCAAAACACGGTTGCATCTTAACTCATTTTCGTATAATCGCCGATTTAAAATGCCGATTTAAAACGCTGATCGTAAACTCACAAAAAGGTACATTTTGAATCTGCGTTTATCCAAAAAGACGGTTTATGGGGAAGCATAAACGCACAATCATTTGTAAATGCGTTTATAATGACATCATATAAACATGCTTCCGGTTCACGTGAAAATCCGCACACCACTTGTGCATGCATGTATAGCGCGGTGACTCAAAACTTTCGAAAACTTGACCTGCCCTCCCTGGGTCAACATAGCACGCGCAATGCAGGTTCGCGAATCCAGCTGCAGAGCCTGAATTTTGCATGGAGAAAACAAGCATAAACAGTACCCCGTGGTTTCAAATGAGCGTTTGAAAACACTCATTCTGCCTTCACAAAGGAAGCATAAACACACCCTTAGACATATTAAAAATTGTGGATGGAAAAGGAATATGCTCGGATACATGTGAATCAAACTGATGGTCTTAAGCTGCCCTGTATTTGCAACATCTAATTTCCCTGAAACATTCAGTATTGTAAGATTAATGAAAATATTAATTGCAATCTTATTGCATCATTAGTTCCGTAGCGCGTACTTGGGATGTAAAATATTCTGATTGTATTTTTATTATATTTGTATTAAACTGGTTTCTTCGCTGCTGTTCTTTAGACATTATGCTTATTGGAACACATTTCATTTAATATTGTCAGGACATTAATCAGAGCACATTCCTGTGAACTATGAAATTTTGTAGTATATGACCTGTTATGTAGACAACTAGACAATGATTTATTTGTGTTTATGTGATCATTATCTAAACAGATTCCACCCAACTGTGAATGTTCAATTTTTTTACATTGTTTTGTTTGATTAAGGGAGAGGATTTTTAGTCCAGTTTAGTTAATGATGTTTCATTGTTCCTACTTTGTGAGCTTCTTATGCTGCTTTTCTTAGTACATTTAGATATCTCACATTGTACAAAGAGTATAAGGTCATCTCAGTGCCTCGTTCATATGGTGTAAGAGAACGTTATACTGTAAGAAAGGAAATTTGCCTACGATTAATTTTTCGCTCTCGGCCAGGTAAGGTGAATTTCATGTGTTTTTAATTTTGTTGATGCGCTAGGCTCATGTGCAAAAACTCACACAAACGAAAAAATTTGTGTGTTTTTAGTTTTACGCCGATTTCATGCCATGCTTAATGCGCGAAAATGTCCACACTGGGAAATATTTCCCGTTTACAGTATGCTGAAATGTGGAACTAGATCTCACTGACAAGGAACAATGAAAAATGATCAAATAATTAAACATCTGTGGTACAGACACAGTTTTACACTGATCCTCATCAGAACACACTTCATTGAATAGTAATTTAAATTTGAACATTGTTTTTATCTATACTTGTAGACGAGATGCTCATCTGAACAGACTCCATTGTGAGAGGATCTACCAGAGAACCACTCAGCGCCCCACCCTCCGGCCTGGTACTTGTGGCCAGCTGGGATGTGGAGGACCAAAGGTATGTCCTCAGGAAAAGTATTTGATAGAAGCTAGAATTTTCAAGGAAACCAGTGGAGAGGGATTTTTTTATTGTCCATCTGCAGCTGTTTGACAAGGCATACTGGAGAGCTTGCAAGGTATTGTGTAATTAACACATGAATTGTAGATTTCAGCATGGCAGCCACATAGCCCAGATATTTAACAAGCTCCTCCTTTATGTCTTGTCAAACAGGTGCAGATGGACAATGGGTGTGTTTACATAATCCTGATAATATCATTTGACTATTTTTGAGAAAGCAATACAATTTTCACAATTCATTAACTTATTATTGAAATGATCATTTGACACCTAATTGCACCCCAAGAAAGTTACAATACTCAAGATTGTACTACGTAAATTTTACCTGAATTGAATGAGACACTTTGGAGTTATTAAGGTTGTAATGCATAAAAATGTTTTTCTTTACATCCAGAGCATTTTGGGCAGCAAAGCTTGCTTTAGGGGCACTTTGGTGCTTTTTTCAGGGGCGTGTTCTCCCCCCCCCCCCTTCCTTATGGAAAATTTTGTCAGTTTTTATATATTGTAATGTACATCCATATCTTTTCCTTCTGACAAAATTTGGTCCATGGGCCTTAAGGGGAAAAATTTGCTCCAATTTTTAGGGGGCAGTCTGACAACCCATCCCAAAGGGAAATTTTGTCAGTTTTGGTGTACTTGTATTGTATAGTGATAAACCTTCCTTCTGACAAAGTTTGGCGCATATGTTAGATGGTTGAAATCGACCTGAATTCGGGGCCCTTTGGGGGGGGGGGGGGGGCTCGGGGGCCAAACCCAGCGGCTTTGTGTGAGCTGACAAGCTTTCTTGTGACTTGACATGGAAGGTCTAAGTAACTTTAAGGGGTCAAATCTCATATGTAAAATGGGATGACTATTTTGGGACAGGCTCCCAGACTATTAGGTACATGTAATTACTCACCTGTGTTACTCTTTTGTCCTTGCCAAGTTGACAGTAATAAAGTCCTATTTTCCCTTGAAACCTTTTTGATCCCTTTGTGTAGGTGGATGCTATAGAATACTATTGTAATGAGGAGGAGGCTCTCACAGTTACCGTTGCCGAAGAGAAGAGAAAGGCCTTGAAGAGCAACCTTGGAATGGCTTTTGTATCAGTCCATAGTGAGACCATGGCAACAAAGTGAGTTCATTTGATCTATCTTACATTTTGGGGGGTTCCATTATTATCAGCAAGTTGGAATTCTTTGGGAGGTTTTGATGTTACCCTGAAACTATGCATATGTATATAAAAGTTAGGATATAAGAGAGAGTTCTTCAATTATATTAATATTGAGGCTAGAGTTTAAGTATGTTGTTTGTAAACGTCACAGTTATCATCATGAGGAGGAGGAGGAAGGAGAAGAGAAGGGGATGGAAAGGAAGGGGGAGAAGAGGAAGGAGGGAGGTCAGGACCTCTAATCTTTATTCTAAATTCAAATGAAGGAAAGGTAAGTTTAATAGCAGTTGACTCTCTGGTCTTCATAGGACCTGGGTTTCAATCAAAATCTCATCTCTTGGATAGTGATGTTAGAGTTGGTCAGTCCCAAACTTGCATCAATTAGATCTGCTCAAAGACAGGGTTGCAACCCTTTCGTCTTCTGTAAAAGTTGTCTTTTCAAGCTTTCCAATCTTTAGCCAGCTGCTTCGTTGCTCCATATCCAACCCTTCCACATATAGCAACATCATCCTTAAAAAAGATGAAGTCTCTTTTGGGAATTCATTCCTTTCAAAATTGGCAGGTGATACATGCATGTACCTCTAAAAACCCCAAGTTATGCACATTGAAAGAGATGTAGGAAGAGGGAATGGATTTCATTTTTTTGTTCAGCATAACCATGCAAAGTCACAAGCATATGATTGATCAAATTGCATTGTTCATCTGCAATTCATTAGAATTCACTTCAATTCTGCTTCATTTCTGAGAAAAGTACAGTTTTCCTTACAAGGCCAATACTAAGTATTATAAACAAATCACTGATCAATATCCCTTTTGTCCCTCATCAGGATTGTCACTGACTATGCAACCTTAAAGACAGGGCCACCTACAGTATCCAGTGTGAGTAGACAGCTACATTCTACTGTATGGGAGGTGGACTTTGCACCCAAGCCTGATGATATCATCTGGTAAGAACACTTCCGTTAACCCAATGAAGATGTTTTTGGTTTGTGTTTTTGGACATGTTTTTATAAAGCTTACCGCACACTATACAGTCGACTGCGATCCGATTTTTGGAAATAAATGGCAATAGCATTGTGGGCTCAAAATAATGAAAAAGTTGACCCAATCTCTGTGAAAAGCACATGAACTGCACACAGAAATGGGTTTCTGGTACTTCACTCACATGTCGCATGAATGTTTGGTCTGAACACTTCAGCAATTTCTCATCATATTTTAATTTTGAGGGCATTTGAAAATCAATCCTTTTCAGGGGACACTTTTCCTATGATGTATTCCAAACTGACGCAAAAGCGATGAGAAAGCTCACAAATTATTTTTCACCTTTCCCAGAACTCAACCTTCTCTTTAAATGGTATGTATACATTTTAATAATTTGTTTTCACAATTTTCTAATTTCTACAGGGAAAATCTCTCCATCAGTCCTTATGTATGGTGGCTTAGTGTTATCCTAATAAACATTGGTAAGTGTTATTAGTATGTTTCATTGGAATTTCCATTTTGAGTATCAGAATAATACAGTATCTCCTATTCATTTACCAGATAATAAATCTAAACTAAAGGACATGATGGAGGGAAATCCATGTATTGTTAACTCCAGGACACCATACCAAACATTTTTTTTAAAGTCTATGAAATATTAAAATTCTTCACTTAAATATTCCATTGTTTTATGATTGATGGAAATAATAGAGAAAGAAAGCAAATGATTACTGGAGGGAACTGCTGAATATGCTCATTTATAAGATGCATTATTAATGAACACAAAAGAAAAAAAATTTAGTTGCTCAATAATGCCATATTGCAATTTACCTTTTACAGAACTGTAATCATTCTATGTCATACACTAGCTGTTGTTTTTTTCACTATTTGAATAATATTTTCCATATTGGCAAATATCTTGTGAAGGCTTACCCATGGCTTACCCTGTCTTTAACAGGGTCTGTTAAATATTGCTTTTGTTATGTTTGCTTTCAGCATTGTTTGTGCTGCTATTCTTCCTGACCACTCCATCTGTCATCATGACCACACTGGACAGCACCAACTACAAAGATGCTTTAGCCCAGGCAAAGGTCAGTACTACCCTTGGTGACCAGGACCCATATTCATAAAACCTTACTATTCCTTTTATCAACTAATGAAGTAGGCTAACATATTTTTTCGTTGACAAACTTTATCTCGTCAGAAGTTTTAATCCTTCAGAAGAAAAAAAATGGTCTCAAGCATTAGACATTGTCTGCAAGTTTCCTCAGCATGCAAACTCTGTCAGATAATTATTTTTGTGTCATGTCATCTAGAGTGCGCCGGAAAAGAATTCAAGTGCTAACAAATTCTTTTCATCGACAGTCTATGTTTTTGTCATACATGTATGTCTTCAGGCAAAAATGGTGTCTACTTAAAAGCTGCGTTCAAAAGTTCATGTACCCTCACCTTGTTATTGGTCCGGACATACCTTATTAACACCAATGTTGAATATGGATGATTTTATATACATGTATATTATGAAATTATACTCCACTAAATCACTTTTCTCAACAGTCCCCGTTCCTATCTCAATTCCTGCCCACCCTGTTGCTGTGGACATTTGCAGCCCTCTTGCCACTGCTTGTGGTTTACTCCAGCTACTACTTTGAGTTCCACTGGACCCGTACCAAACTCAACCATACCATCATGAGAAAAACATTCATCTTTCTACTCCTCATGATCCTAATACTGCCCTCACTTGGTCTCGCTAGGTAAAGTCTGTCTGTCTGTCAACACTTTCCCATTACTAGTCTTCCAATTTCCAGTGTTTCAAAGTTGTCCTGCTGATTTCCATATTTATTTCTCTGGACATTGTGGAGGATTTATTTGTGTATAGTCTTACTGTATATTTGAAAGAAAATAAATCATTATTCATGCTGAAATGATAAGGGCATCCCAGTCAGCTTTATTGGTGTAATAAAAGAATTTGTTTTGAAATGATCATTTATTGACCTGCATGATGATACCCTTTCTTCTCTATTTGATACTTTCCATAGTTTTTAACTAAGCTTCAGGGCTCTTTACTAACTCTTTTCAGTTGGGGTCTGGATTGAAATTTTTAGGGTCTGCTCGCATGACCCTCATGTTACAATTTTGAAGTTTTAAAGATAAAGTTGAGTTGAGTTCTGGTCATGAGATTGAATTGTGAAAGAAACTGTCTCAAAGCAATTGGGAAATCTTGATTATATCGCACACAAGAATTGGTGTATGCTGTTAGGTTTTGGAATCACCAAACTGATAAGAAATTGACTCATTACTGCTGAGAGTCACATGCACTGCACACTGAAATGTGTATATGGGACTACGCACAAATGTTCGGCCCAAACATTTCAGCTGTTTTGTTTTTTTTGGTCATATTTGAATGTGAGGGCATTTGAAAAGCAATCCTTTTCAGGGGACATTTCTACTATGATGATCTTCCAAACTAACATAAAAAGATTGAGAAAGCTCACAAATTATTTTGTTACCTTTCCCAGCTCAACCTTCTCTTTAAGGGTCCAAACTTAGATTTAGAGTACCCATTTGTTCTGGACACCTGTTAGTGTCGGGCGCTCAATTTTATTTTTTACCTTTTATGACAGCCTTAGACATTTACTGAGAAATGATTGCATACATTTCAATGCAAAAATAATTGAGAAGAAACCTTTGCAAGAATACGATTGTATTTAATATTTTGGTTTGTTTGTTCTTTCTTCCCAGTGCTCAGGCATTATTTGAATACAGCCTGAAGAGTGTGTCAGAGATCAAAATGAGATGGGGGTAAGTTGGAGGTGCTGTTTTATGCACAAAGGGCCCAGTTTGTTGGGCACTAATTTGTCAAATACATGTAGGTCTCCTGTACCAAATATTCTTATCTTTTAAATCCCAGATTGGGATGCCATATGACGTTCCTTGCCGACATAAAAAGGATATTATGTCGATTGATATAATTCTGCTAGAACAAAACTTGTTTTTTAGGACTCTTACACTCTTATATGATATTATAGTAGGAAGTTTTAGTTTGTGTCACAAACTGCTAATTTAAATCTTAGATAAATGATGAGTGGTAACTTTTTCTTTTGAAGATGTGGATTAGCCAATCCAATGTAAATTTTTTCTATAATTATTAAAGCATTATTATTCATTATAATCAGTGGCTGTTTCTGCTTTGTGTTCTTCTTTGAAGTGATGTCAGCTACTGTAAAAACAAAAATTTTCCCATATTGCCAAAATTCAGTGTTGTGATTCATTTATTTCATGATATGAAACTTTTGTGAACCGGGACCACTAGCGAAATTCCTGAATTTCTTGTACAGCAATGTTTAAGGTTTTACAGTATATTAGACTTGAGAGCCTAAGCTCACCTATAGTGTCTTTTTCCTTTCAGAAAGTCAGTACTTGTCTCCTGAAAAGCTAGTTTACCTATTTATTCTTCTAATCTTTCTTTTTTTGACAACCATGTAGATGCATATTTCTTCCTGAGAACGGAGCCTTCTTTGTAAACTTCATCATCACATCAGCCTTCATCGGCACAGCCCTCGAACTTATCCGCTTCCCAGAGCTCTTCTACTATGGAATCAACATGCTGTGGACACGGTCCGAGGCAGAAAAGATCACAAAACGAAGTGTGAGTCAGTAGCTTGGCAACCATGAGGGTTATTGAAAGAGGATTTATATGAAAAAAAAAAGATTTGTTTGTGAGTGAAAATGGAGTTAATGATGTGGAATGTAATGTAAACAAATCACAGGATCAGCATTTGTGTGAATGCAATCCAAAGCAGAGAATTTCACAAAGAGAAGTGTGAGTCAGTTCCTTGGCAACCAGAAAGGTTTAATAAAGGAGGAAATAGCAATGTATTTGTTTGTTTGTTAATGAGGATGGCAGATGTGATATGAACAGATTAAAAGATCAACATATTGTATATTTGGCTCAAGTTTTAAAAATTCAGAAAACAAAGTGTGAATCTATAAAGGCTTTTTTATAGGAGGAGATTGCAATAATGTAATGGATATTTCGATTGAGAATAATATATAACACATCAAAAGGTCATCCTATTCTTGTGGATGCATTCCAAGGCAGAAAAGATAATAGAAAGAAGTGGGAGTCTCTTGCTAAACAACAGAAAGAAGTGCGAGTCTCTTGCTAAACAACAGAAAGAAGTGCGAGTCTCTTGCTAAGCAAACCTGTGGATGTAAAATGAGTAGAAGATAGCAAAGGATTTTATGTGTTGATGAAAACAGATATTGGAGTGTTGTTTAATGATCAAAAGATAAACATGTTATTGATGTTATCCCAGACAGAGAAGATCATATGTCAGTTGCTTGGCAACTGGGGAGAAGTGATACAAAGGAGGAGATAGTAGAGGATTTATTTGTTGATGATGGAAATTGGAATGTGATATTGTAGCAGAATGAAACTAATTTTCATTCCATCACAGTATCTACCGTCAAACATGGACACAGCTTGATGAAAAGAAAATTTCATAGTGTGAGGCAGTTGCTTGGCATCCAAACAGAAAGAGATGGCAGAGGATTTATTTCTTTAATTGGGATGGGATGGGGGAATGCAGTATAAACAGATCAAAAGATCAATGTGTGGAGTGATGTGGTTTGGGTGGAGAATATCACAAGATGAAATGTGACTTGGTTGCTGGGTAGCCGTAAGACTTTGAAAGAAAGAAAGATAAAATAGCATTTGTGAGTTGATGGTGATGCAAAGATCAAAGGCTCAACAGGTTTTGGGTGTCATCCAAAGCAGAATAGATCACGAAACAAAGTGTGGCTTGCTTGCTGGGTAGCCCTGGAACTTGGAAAGAAAAAGAGATAGGATTGCATTTGTAAGATGATAATGATGAGAATGTGGTGTAAACAGATCAAAAGCTCCACATGTTTTGGCTTTATCCAAAGCAGAAAAGATAGAAAAAAGAAAAAAAAAGAGATAAAAATAACACTTGGTTGGTGGGTAGCGATAAATCTTTGGATAGAAACAGAGATAGGATAGCATTTGTAAGCTGAGGGCGATGAGAATGTGGTATAAACAGATCAAAAGCTCACCATGTTTTTGGTGTCATCCAAAGCAGAAAAGATCACAAAACAAAATGTGACATACTTGCTGGGTAGCCATGACATTTTGAAAGATAGAGAGATAGGATAACATTTGTAAGCTGATCGTGATGAGAATGTAGTGTTAACAGATCAAAAGCTCAAACATGTTTTGGGTGTCATCCGAAGCTGAAAACATCATAAAACAAAATGTGAGTAGGGTGCTTGGCAATCACAGAAGTATGATGAAAACAATTGTTAATAAGATGAGGAGAGGAGAGAGAACTTAGGATTTATTTGATTGATGAGAGTGAATATTGTGATGAGGAATGTGGTTTTACAGATTTTAGTATCATAATAATGTTGAATGTTTTCCAGAGGGTGAATAACACAAAATAAAGTGTGAAATGGTTGCTTGTAAATCTTGTGTTTATGACTAAGAAGGAGATTTAAGAAGAAGAGATACAGAAGATTGGAAAATGGTGATTGGAATGTAGTTCCAAAGCTAAAGAGGTTGTGGACGTAGTCCTGTGCAAGAATATCACAAAACAAATTGCTTGTCAGTTGCTTGGCTGCCACAAAGATGTAACTTAGAAAGATATAGAAGATTTATTTTGTAATGAGCATAGTTATTGTAAAGAGTAACAGGATATCCACTGATCAAAAGTTGAACAGGAAGATATCGTCTCTTTCTGAGCTGATCACAAAATGAAGATGTTGGTCACATGATAATTTTGAAATTTTGTGTAAGAAAAGGAAAGAGGAGAAACCAGAAGAGAATTTATGAAAGGAAAAACTGTCTGTTCACATGCACATTAAAGGCTTGTAGTTGCCTTTTCATATATTTTATTCATTATATGAGGAGGCGTATCAAATTATGAAAAAAAGATGTATGTTTTGTCCTTTGGATGGTTTTAGCTTAATGTCTTGTCTATCCGACGAATTTGAATGGAAATCTTTCAAAATTGATTGCATAAAGACGAATTCGATTATTATATTCTGCAGTGGATCATCAGGTCAGATGAATTTAAATGCAATCTGATGAAAAGGAATGAACTAATGTTGAGATTGGTCGCACATTGACCAACTTGAATGACAAATTACTAAATTGACTTTGACATTCGGACATTCCAGGTTTCTTAGGACGAAATTGAAGCAAACTATGATGAAATTGAATAAAAAAAGTGTTGAAATGGACTGGAAAACCTATATTAAAAGTGACCGTAGTAAATCAACATTACGGTGATGACTATTGTTTAATAGGCCGTTATCACATTAAATGCTGCAATTCATTTTGATAATGGCGATGTTTTTTTAAGGTACAAGTGTGCAAATTTATTGATTTATTGATACTGACTGCGATATAATCAATGTATTAATTTTGACATTGTTATTGCCATTCTTTTGTATAAATTTGATAAAGACCTTGAAATGGCAGATCAGGTTATGGTCGTTTTACCATTTTGAGTGACATTAACGCAGGAAAAGTGAGAGAAAAAAATATTTAAGAATATTTTTGAATATCTGTTTTGATCCATTTGTTCTTTGCAGAGAGTGGCATATGAGTTCCAGTATGGTGTCCAGTATGCCTGGATCCTAACTACCTTCACTGTTGTCCTGGTATACAGTATAACATGCCCTCTTATTGCCCCATTTGGTAAGTAATAAATACCACACAAACAATACCATACAGCTGAACAGTTAATAGATTTGTAACATATCCCCTAATTATGCTATGTAGTATAATCATTCCATTAAACATACGTATGATAGGCCTTTTAAATATTCACATTTTTTATTGATAATAACTATTTAGAAAAAGTTGAAACTTCTAACTCATAACACTTTATAACAAAAGCTGTTGTTGAATTTCAGGGTGAAATGGGCAATGGTATTGTTGTATTCTGAAATAATTAATGATACACAAACATTTGATGGCCTTAAAGTATAAAAGAGTTGATTGAAATTTCAAAACATTCATATGGAGCTTATCACCCCATATGTATGTTCTGCACCTTTTGATGAGTACTTATGCTATATTGCTAGTTAGTAAAAAAAAAAAAAATGGCATCACCTCATAAATGAATTTAGAAGCACCTACATACACTTCACTTGAATTGATTTCAAGCAACATCATAATCCAAAATTATTTCACAACCTCTGTTTAAAAGGTTGATGTATTTTGTGTATAAGCCATAACTGTGATTATATCAAATAATACAATTTAATCAGAAAATATCTGTCTACAACTCGTGATGTTTTGTAATATTTGTTTGATTTTTATTCCAGGTTTGGTTTACTTTGTGCTGAAGCATCTAGTGGATAGATACAACATCTATTTTGCCTACATTCCTTCACGCATTCACCAAGGCATCCATCAGAGTGCCATTAACTTTGTAGTCATCGCTGGAATGCTACTACAGCTCTCTGTGCTTTTCTTCTCTGTGCTCAGACTTGGTGAGTATTGATTGATTGATTGATGAATAGATTGATTGCTGGTTCATCGCTTTAATAAACCCCTTCACATATACACAAAGGCATTTATGAGACCGCCATCAATTTTAAAGTCATCACTGGAAAGCTTCTACAGCACCCTGTGATCATCTCCATACTTAGACTTCATGATCGATTGGTTCATTGATCATTTGCTTGCTTGCTTGATATTGATATTGACTGATAGACCGATCAATCGATTGCCCGTTTGATTGGCAACTGATTGATGTAACAAATGATGTAGCATGCATATAACAAATCTAAAAATGTGGTTCCGCTTTTCCTTATAAATGTCCTTAAACCCTGACAGTGCATGAAATTGCAAAAATAAGGTATCAGAGTTTTTTATGCAAGTGTTAAAGCGTGGTCTGTTTTTCGTAGTTTATTTTTATTAAAATATTGTTCTATACTATCCACAGTTTGTGAACCCATTTTGAATTTTTAATAGTCCATATGAAGTAGATATTTTGATAAAATTTGGGGGCAGTTAAAACCATGTATGGCATTGAAAGGGTTAAATGCATCGGAATATAGTAGAAACAAGTAAAATCATACTGGTGTGCTCATCATGGTGCACACACTACATAAAGGTCAATTGTACTTGGTACAAATGACCTTTATCTGCACATGCGCTAATCGTAATTACGAACTGGCTTATTGACATGATCAATCCTCTTTGTACCACTTTGCAAAAATGGAAAGTTTAAATTTCCCCACAATGTATCTGCCTATGAGTATGGCAGGAGTAATTCTAGTGTCAGGTTTTTTTTAATCCCTTGTCTGGCAGTTCCACTTTACCACTGATTGGAACATTTCAATGTAGATGTTTGTCTGCATGTGCCTTATCTTGAGGCTGAATTCAGATAACATGATACTAATATCAATGGACCTCAAGCAATCTTGAGCCGGTTTCCAAGTATTCTGTCCAAGAAACTAACATACCCCTATCTCCATCCTTGAAACCATCCCAAGAGGAATCATGCTTCCTTCAATAACAACAGGAGGGAAAGGGAGGAAAGAAAGAGTGTGGTAAACATTAAAGAGAAGCTTGAGCTCTGGTAGGGGGAATAACTTTATAGTCACGACCATTCTGTGTGTAATGTTTTCATACTGAAAGTGCATGCACATGTTGGTTTTTGTGAAAGTCAGACCTGCATTTAAGGCAGTCATGATCACAGATATTCCAGACGAGGATGTAAATCATTTTCACCTTTCATTTATATAATACTGTACCTAAGAAGAAAAAGACTTCACAGCAGCTTAGAATTGTTAGTGTCTAACGATTCATCACCTGAAATCAAATAAATTTGACAAGAAATATTTTGCTACTATCATAACTATGTGTCTTTAAACTTTAAAAGGAGTGACATTTATTTGCAATCGTCTGCACATAAAAAGAGGACATCTTCCACACAATATCAAATTGTTGAAGACTTATTTGGATGACTGAAGTGATAAGAATGCAGGAAGTATCCTACGAAAGGAGAGCTTTTGCATGTCACATCTCTTACAATGCCTCTTTCGTCCCTGAACTTGTGATTTAACTATCTTGCTTTCATCCCTAAACTTTTTGATTGCAAATCTGTTTGAAATTAACAACATCATGCTCGCACATTGGATTAAATATATTTCCTGATGTTCTAAAAAAAGATAGATACTTTCACTCTTTACATTGCTCTCCTCACTCCAAAAGCTTCGTAAAACTTTGGATTCATTCATATATTCATTAATGAGACTGTACCGATAGAGAGGAATGGAGGATTTCATTGTCACAAGTAATTGATATTTAAGGTTTGAAATTTACAGGTACATTTTTAGCTCACCAGAGCCAAATTGAATTAGCTCATTGCTATCTTTGTCTGTTGTGCATCATCCATTGTGCGTCGTCTGCACCATCTTTAAAAAAATGTTTCTCTTCTTCCTTAAAGCACAAAACTAGATTTTATCTCGATATAACAAAAATAATCATGGATATAAAGTTGTTCAAATTGATCGCCTTAGCCCACCATCAGCGACCGATTTAGACCCAGAAGTAGTAGAGCTCATTGCATTAAGGAATTATGCAGTGATATTATAAGACAAAGAGAGCCAGAGGGCGTTAAGTCTATGTTAATGTTAAATGAGTTAACACCATTCTGGCACCTGGCAGATGATGCCTTTGACGAAATAATTCCTTGTGTAAACAAGTGATCTCCCTAGTACCTTCCACACTTATGATATCTTTGTGTGGTGTGGATCTATCTTTAGCTTGATCATATTGTAATGCGTAAATGTTTTGAGAGCCTCGCATCCAAATGAATGTTTTCATGTTTCTTTGCCCTGCGGTACATGTAGTCAATATCTGGCAGACGTACATGTAACTGATAGAACCACAAGGGAGGATGAGGGAGGACAAACACTTTGATAATAACGCTAAAAGTGTTCTGTCTGGCTTCTTAGAATTCACTATTTTTAGACCTTCTTGAAACTCAACAATGCAAGACACGATGATGTGCGTCTCTTGCCACATTCCTGGATACATATCCATGATATCTTTTTGTCATTCTAGCATTGTAAACATGACGCACCGTCTGCTTGCCAAAAGGTTTATTGATTTTTTACTTTTCAAAAATGTTGTTTTGCTCAACTTTCATGTTCTGTACCTAAACTCATTGACTACTGAATTTCCTTTTTCCAATAGACTTAATACTGGAACCATCTGGTTCCTTTAGTAATTGGGTTAAGGTTTTATTTTCATATTTGAACAAATATGCTATTGATCTTTTTATTGCTATATTTTACTTCATATACTGTACCTGTATTCTCTCTTTGTGCCCCAGTCTCATACATAATCTCCCCATCAGCAGTTAAAATTTTCCAGATGTCAAGACTTTCAGATTTGATGCTTTTAATGTAGAAATTTTCAAAATCTTCAAATCAGAAACTTTATTATCACTGTTTCATATTATAATGTATAATTTTGATAATATATATACTTTGACTGTATATGGAGACCACTTATAATTCCCTAAGATTTTACCATTTTGCTCAGTTACTTGTGTAAAATATGTAGAATTTCATAAGAGAAAGAACCTTAATTTATGAATATCTTTTAAAAAAATTCATATCTGATGTTTAATATATATTAATGCTAATTGTTATTTGTATCTCATGTCTCCTCTATAGGTTCAGTGGATCCTCGTTCTATCCTGTTGTTTGTATTCCTGGTCCTAACCATTGGTCTATACATCGCTAAGGTTTGTTTCAACATCTGGATGGGTTACGTGCCTCCAGCCTATGATGAGTTCAGCAATGAGGAAGAACCCGTGCAGGAGAAAGAAGTAGAACACAAGGTGAGACAAATGTGTATTTGTTTGTTTGTCTTTTCGTTTGCCTGTCTGTCTGTTGTTATTTTTTTGGTTGGCCGTTTGTCTGTTTCTTGTCCATCTGTCTTTACATTTGTCTTGTCTTTGAGTCTGTTTGTCTTTGTGTACATGTATGTTCATCTCACTGTTTGTTGTTGAAATGTGTGACTGTAACTGTCTTGTTTTGTTTATGTCTCTCTATGTTGTGTCTATATTTGTCTGTCAGTACTTTGCTCTCTGGGTTCCCTTTGTGTGTCTCTTTGAGGAATGGTTGTTATTGCAAAGAAAGAGCACAAGTTGAGACAAGGCATCTTCGTTTACTTTGTGTTTTGTTCCTACTTTCCTATTTTTTAAAATCTGTTAATGAATTCATAAATATTAAAGTGTCTTTTTGCTTTGGTGTATTTATTCATTGATTAAGAGTTTCTTCAAAAGCAAAAGAGTGGAGGGTGAATACTATGTCACTGCACAACATTCTTCAGTGAAAACAAAGTGTAATGTATAATATCTTCCATCTTCA
Source organism: Heliocidaris tuberculata (assembly GCA_025618425.1). Taxonomy (NCBI): domain Eukaryota; kingdom Metazoa; phylum Echinodermata; class Echinoidea; order Camarodonta; family Echinometridae; genus Heliocidaris; species Heliocidaris tuberculata. The sequence continues at coordinate 44,860,129 of CM046834.1, read as the reverse complement.
GTGTATGCAATTATTTTATTATCAGCCACTCATGATCAAGGTTCTTCTATTCCTAGATCAAAAATGGATCCTCAATGGTTAATGTAAACATTACACCGACCAATCAAGATTTAGGGTTCAGCTTGGCTTAGGCTGCTAGGTGTTTTAAAATAAAGTCTGTTTTGATTACTGTTGCCTCCTTTTTTCTTTTTTCTTTATTTTTAAGGGGGTAGATGAAGTAGATTAATTATTAAGAGCAGCTGGGGTAACAGCTTTTTTTTTCCTTTTTTTTTTTTTTTAAACAGATTTTGCCCCTTTTAGACTTAATTATGTAATATTGACTGTAAGAACTATAATGATGATGATAATAATAATAAAGATGGATTTATGCAGTGCATCATAAACTATGCAGTCTTGTACAGTGTACTGTGTACTATGTTTGTTGGACCATATTCTGTGTACAAACAGTTGGGTCATTGTGAAAATATTTATCCTGTCCAAAGAAAGTTACTGTTTCAACTTCCATCGAGAACAATGAGAAAGTGATTAATATCTTGACTTCTAATATGTTTGTTTGGAATCAGTACCTCCACCCATCATTCTCGTTTGGTAACGATGACGACTTAGATCATCTTGACAAGGTAGGAATCGGAAATGGATTGTTGTTAGAGGTTGGCGTGGTTGATGTTATAACACATGGTTGGTTTGCCAGGTGTTTGAAGTCTTCAGTTCATCATGTTCTGTATTAACCTTTATGTATTAACGAGGGTTGTATGGAATGCAAGGGTAAAAAATTTAAAACATACATGTATGATTGGTCTGTTTAACAGATTGTTCTAATTTGAATGGTTGGTGTTCTAAATTCCAAGTCTGGTAATTGCGGTTTTAACAGTCTTCTAATGTTTATACTAACTTACATGTAGTAATCTCTGATTAATAGGATTTAATTAAAGCTGTACTAAAAACACATTTTGTACACGTTTTATCCTCTATATGTTTTAATAGATTGCATTGGTTTGCTAAAATCATTTGCTTGGTTCCTGAGGTTTAAATGTTCATTAGTTCACTATGTGTTATGGTTAACCTAGTAACCAGGGTTGGTTAATAGGATCAAGGTAAAACTTTAGACATGATATACACACAAGTGCTGTATTCGAATGTTATTATTGATTGGAGCATGTTGTAACAACCTTATTTGGCATGTGAAGTTTTTCTAGTCTTCGATTCAGTGTGTGTTGATGCAAACCTAGAATAAGAATTAGATGAGTATTCAGTTTACAGCATTGAGGTCACATCATGCAGACAACTCCTAGAATGTGTGACTTGGTTCTATTGGTTAGCCTTATAATTCAGATAAGTTTTTTAAGTGAGACTTCATGATGTTCACTTTCAGTAACAAGACAGTGTTTGATCAACAAAATATATCTGCAAACAGATATTTAAGACAACTGGTAGAATATTGTAATGGTTGGAATTGTTGGTTTTATAACTCCTGCTTTGTTTCTTGAGTAGATGATGCATATTGTCAGCAATTTGGGTTGTGATTAGGGATGGATTCAACTCACATGATGTATGTAAACCATTGCACAAAAAACAACTTCTTGATAGGTCTTAATAAATGAATATGGTTTATGTTATTAGGTATGAAAAGTTGATAGTCTTTAGTTTCTCACTGACGTAGTAATTAGAGTTGATGAGCATGATTGAGTTATGGGGGACAACTGTCTAAGAGTTTTTTCTTAAGTATCGGTTTATATTATGACTCACATATTTCATAATGACTTTGATTTTATATTCTGCTTGAAGATGGGTAGTAAATATTAAAGTAGCTCTATCCCCTATGAGATTTATAGCAGGAAATAAATATGGAACTGCTTACATCATAAGCAATTCAAACATTTTATTTGATTTTAAAGGTTAGGGGGATATGTGCACCATTACATACAAGTAGATGTGTGTTGGTCACATTTGACAGATAACAATAATGATAATGAGATTTTCAATTAAAGATACACCCTACTATAATGTGTGTATGCTCGTATCTGTTAATAGTAGGGCAGCTGTAGGGTGTACCTTTAATTTAATGAAAAATCTCATTATTGTTGTGACCCAGGCTTTGGAGAAAGAACTTTCAGGAATGGAACAGCACCATCTACAGTTTCCAGTAAGCCAGTCTGTCTCTTCTGGCACCTCAATTAGATGTGGTGATCGTTTTGGTTTCTTTCTGAGTGTTTTTCTACACATGTTTGCAATATCGTAGTATAATGTATTAAGGAGATGTTTTCTGTATTTTTTGACTATTTTTCACTAGCATTGTTTATATTGTGAAAACATAAGCCAGAATTAGAATGCTACTAATAACATTTTAATGATATTATTACTAAAATTTTGTCCTATCTTTTACTATCACTCATCTGTTACTTTTTGAAATTTATATTTCTTCTACTAGTATTCATTAGTCTTAAAAAATATTTGTAATTTGTATATTTTACAGTTACCGTCAATTTTTGTTTTTGTCTGTGTTGGTGTTAGTTAATTTTGTTTGTTTGTTTGTTTTGTTTTGTTTTGTTGTTTTGTTGTTGTTGTTGTTGTTTTTGTTTTTTTTTTGGGGGGGGAGCGGTATGCTTCACTTCTATTCTAGGCATTATGATGGTAGAAATCATACCGTCATACATGTAGCTACATTAGGGTCCATCTGTCTGTGAAGACAGTATAGTGTCTCATTGAAATCTCTCTTTAATACAAGTCTCACCATACTGAATGTTAATACTGCCCATCCAAAATAAAAACTATTTGTGAAGTATACAAAGAATTAAGAAATTGTTGAAAATGAAAAAAATTGTACAGACAAAAATGAAAATTACATGTATATGTAGATATAGCTCTAATGATGTCATAAAATATTTATAATAAAATTCATATTTGAATATCAGATGGAAAGGTCATAAAACATACATTGTGAGTCTGCATAGCCCACAAGTGTCACAGACAAAAGAAATATATTGGAGGTGAAAAAGTGCAAAATATATTAGAATGGAAAAACCCTGAAATAGAATGTCTGCTGTAAAATGTCTGACCTCCAACACTCATTATGTTTGGAGTGTATTTCAATTGGATGCAATCAACTAATTTACGTCCTGACAACGTTGCATGAGCCCTTTGTAATGAGACTCGACTTGACTTAAGTGTATACAGCTAGTGGTTTGGTACGTGTTTGTGGCGTCGTTTCTAATGATGGAACATGTCTCTCTTTTCATCTGTGGGGGCCGGTTTGGGAAAAGAGGGGCAACATGAATCAAAGACATGCGTTATTAAATTATTGGGTTTAGGATGATCCAGCAGATGTGTTGTAGCATGATACAGCAAATTTTCTTTTGATGCAGAATGAGCAAAAACAAAAAACAGCAAAATTACTGCACAATGCATGTCGATTTGGTTACAGTTAGAGAATTGATTAGTTGCATTTTTGTGTTAAAATGCATAGGTTCTTGAATTGCACAATTTAAAAATGAGCAGTTTCGTTTCATTTTATTTTCACTCGTATCATAATTTATAGATGTATGATGTTTCTGTGAAAAAAGTTTAAAAAATTAATATTTGTATTTCGTAACAAAGAAAATATAATTGCTGCCAATTTTGAAAGGAAAAACTGATTTATTCCACAAAGAAAAAGCATAAAACTGTCCAAACCAGCAGGAGCATTCTCTATTTTAGTATGTTAGCCACATATATGTTTCGTTTTTTTATTTTTTTATTTTTTATTTTTTTTCACCTTTCATATTGAAATTCTGTTATCATTTACAGTAGGCTGTTCAATTGATATTATTAGACAGTTCGTGGGAATCGGACCCTGAGGATTTTTGGGGAGATATTTATGATCAGAAAATCAACATGTTGTCAAATACATTGCAGTGTACTGGCCTGTTTTCCTTTCCATTTGCTTAAAGCCCCTTTCACAATTGGTCTGCGACCGTTTGCGACCATTTGGTCGCACGACAGGCTGCAACAGGCTTCAATCGCCATCGATCTCATCAGGTCGCAGAAAGGCATTCACAAATGCAACAGCGGTCGTAAAACAAAAGCGACTAGAAGAGACCGTTGCACGAGTAAGTCGCATTTGCTCGCATATGCTCGTGCGAGTGGTCTTGCGTTCACATGCGAGTGTTGCACGAGTGATTGCGAGTGGCTTGACGCCAATCACAATAGTCGCACGATCGATTGCATGGTCGTGCGAGTGGATGTGAGACCATGCGATCGCTCGTGCGATTGAATGAGACCGGTGCAAGTGGTTGTGAGAGTATTCGTGCGAGTGGCATGGGGTATAAAAACCCCTTCGACAATTGACCGGTAGTCAGTTTCAAGTTGGCCTTCTTAATAGTCAAGATGCCAAAGAAGAAAGTTACAAAGAAGAGAAAGTTGTTAGAGGAGGGCCCTGTTGCAGAGGATCATCTCCATAGTCCCCCTATATATACCCCCGAGGAATAGTCGCATACAGTCTCATACAGTCGTGCAACTGTAGTACAACGTTGTAAGATGTGCTGCGATCGGTCGTGCAACAGTCTCATGGTCTTAGCACAATCGCACCCATTCGCAAGACTGGTCGCTATAGGTCGCTAGTGCACGTGCGAGTGTTGCACGACCTCCAGCCCACCCACTGCGACTATTGAGTCGTGCGAACTCTCGCATCTAATCGTGCAACGTTGTGCAACACTCATACGAGAATCGCACGACTGGTCATACGACCTAATGCGAGTGAATCGATCGCATCTGGTCGTGTCTGGATTTTGAGCATGTTCAAAGTTCAGATGCGACCAGTCACGACCGCCTCAGGTTCGTGCGACCGCCTGCAACGACTGCGAGTGGTCGCAAGACACCAAGCGATCGGTCGTGCAACACCCCGAAAAATCTGTTGCAGGCGGTCGCAAACTGGTCGCAGACCAATTGTGAAAGGGGCTTTAAAAAGCCAGCACAGTGTGTTAACTCTCTTATTTAGAAGAGGTGTACATAAGTTTGCAGCCACAAAATAGCATTTGTTCATCCGTACAATATTAACATTGTTTATAATTTCATTTCAAAGCTGGTAGTTTTCCCCTTTAAGGGCAATCCAACCTTTGTAATCATTTGATTTTTACAAAGGTTGGATTGCCTTCTAAGATATTCATTCATTTGTGTACTCATTTATGCTCATCCTCATCTCATTGCCAATTTGAGTCTGGCAGCTATAACCATGTGTACCCCTCCCAAGGCTACAGACGCTAAATAATTAATTTCTGTGCTACTATACAGTCGCCTTGAACGCAGCAACAAATAAATAAGCTGTATTCAAGTGTCTCACAGTACAATGGCTTAGCTTTCAGACACTACACCCACATTATGTTAGATGTAGATCCTTAACAGCACTTTCCAGCCACCTGACTTTTAGCTTGTTTGCGATCCAGTGGAATTGCTTGGGTTGACTTTATCTATGTCAGCTACTGAATGGTGTATTCAGTATATTCAAGTAAAATAAATGAATTTTCAATAACCACACCATGCTTTAAAATCATATAGAGAGTCTTAAACAAAAAGGATTATAGTTAGAGCTAATCTTGAGCTCTGGAAACAAGTCAAAAGTAATTGTGAAGTGTTTGTCATGCAGTAGATTTGTTGTTTGAGCCAGCAACTCTCATTTACATATGGAGATATACATATTTCTTGCATCTTTTCTGTGTCTTTCTCTTTCTCCCCCCCCCCCCCCCCTCTCCTCTTTCTCCCCATTTCTCTCTATCTATCTCCCTCTCTCTTCCTCTTCCTATCATCCTTTCTCTTCTTGTCTCTTTCTGTTATTCTTGCACATGATACTGAAAAAGGAATAATATTATGAGTATTAACCTAGATAAGATTACATGAACCAAGCCCATCATGGGGTTTACATTAATCAACAAATGTGAAAGAAGGCGATTTGTTGGCACACTTCCCCATTGGTTGCTTTCATTACATTAGCGGACTGAATTAAATTTAAAGCCTTGGGGAGGGGGAAAAAGAATCTTCCTTGTAAGAAGAGCTATAGAATTCCTCCTTACAGTGACTCATACACCAACATATTGGTACACATTAACTCTGCTTTCTACGTAATTGTCCACTGGATTGTATAAGGGTGAGACGGAATTCTAACTGTCAGTGACATATATGGGAATCCACAAAAATTGACGTTTCCAGAGATGATGGTATAATTTATGTGCCACTCTGGTTATATACTCTTTTAAAAAATCATGTATAGTTGATTAGATACTTGTGACATTGGAACAGAAGAGTGTCAGTTTTCATGTTTCTACTTTGAGGATTATTTTAATATAAGGATGTGTGTTTAACAAGAAATATATATATATATATATATATATATATATATTTATGCAACTTTAATTCTGACAGTACTATGAATTGGTATAATTAGAGGTTCTATTCTTTATGGCTTTGTTGGAGTATCGATCCATGTAAAGTGTCTGGGAAATAAAGACACTCATTATACACTGTAGGTGATACATTTGTTGGTAATGTTGCCACTTTTTTTTTTTAAGTGCATTTATGAAATATAATATTAAGCAGTTTAAGATAAGTTTGAAATAAGAGTTATACACAATTCTAAAATGAAATTTACTGCAGAATAAATGTTAATGATATATCTTAGAAAACATAATCAGATTTATTTCGTCTTTGAACTCCTCTGTATTCTGTATTTGCACTGGATGTTTCATTTCATATTCATGTTTCCTGGCTTACATAATCTAGCTGTACTTTCTACTGAATACACTTTTAGGGAAGGTTGAGTTCTGGTAAAGTTGAAAAATAATTTGTGAGCTTTCTCATTCTTTCTTTGTTAGTTTGGAAGAATGTCATAGTAGAAATGTCCCCTGAAAAGGATTGCTCTTAAAATGCCCTCATATTTGAAATATAACAAGAAATAGGTGAAGTGTTTGGCCCGAACATTCATACCACATGTGTGTGCAGTCTGTGTACAGAACATGTGCTTTTCAGGGAAAATGGTTAATTTCTGATCGATTTGATGCTTCCAAAACCTCGCAGTATACACCAATTCTTATATGATCAGCCTTTCCCCATTGCTTTGAGACAATTTCTTTCACAATGAATTTGCATGACCAGAACTCAACTTTATCTTTAATGTGGATCCCAACCAAAACAAATGTGATTACCAAGGAAGGAATCTAGTGAAAACAAAACATTTCTTGACAAATCCTACTCTATTCTGATGGGTGAATCAGACGTAAAAGCCTCTCAAGGAAACCTCTCCCAATTCCCAGCTTTTTTCTGACATTCTTAAAAGTGCTTGAGAACCCCTCAGTTCATGATACATACATGTACATGTATGTATACTCTGAAAGGAAACATTCAAAGAATATTAAGTCTTCTCTTGTCTCAAAACAAGAAAAGATAAAGGTATGCAATGCATTAGATTGCTGATGAGATGTCCTGTTTCACAAGAGCTTTGGCATAAAAGGGTAGAGTACATGAGCACTTGTTAACTGTTAGTCCTTGTACATGTAGTGCCACATATGACTGTGCTGATGGACTGATGCTTCTTTTTAGGTGTGAAGTAATTAATCAAATAACATGCTGTATAATGAGGGAATAGTGGACACAAATTGGAATGGGGTTTAGCTTTGTTGATTTATGGATGCTCTTTAATTTTGTCATCATTCTGAATCTGAATATAGTATACTGTGCATAAACTTATCACCTTATCTTTATGACATGATCACGTTAATTTTTCAAACCAGGGCACATTTTGTGCATCACAACGATAACAACAATTTTATGTCACTAACCAGCATTGCCTCTTACCTTGTAACATTCTTGTAACATGTTGATTATGTGTGTTGTTTTGTATGTACTGGTGTATATGTTTTTGAAAGGTCCTTGGAATAAATTAATGTATTTTTCAGTCAGATACTTATCCCATCTGTGACCCTAAGGTAAGCATGAGGTTGATACAGATTTATTTACCACAGATTTTTAAACAAAATATGAACAAATATCTGATTATTTCAACCGACACTTTACTGTAGGTTGATATATTTGTATTTTGCAATTATTTAATTAAGTCTTCCCGAGACACAAGTCAATATATTTTACTGCTAACTTCACTCATGCAGCCAGATGAACCTAGCAGTACAGTTCCAGATGAGCTGCAGGCAAGTGGGATGGTTGCTTTTAAGCTTGTTTGCTCCTGTTTTTCTCTCTTCTTTGAGTGCAACCATATATAGCATGCATTTTGTATTGAGTATCAATGAGTTCTTTTTTTTTAGTTTCTCCAGTTAGGGGCAACAGAGATTGTTGGAGCTTCTAAGTGTTACTTTCTTTAGAATTTTTCTAGGTTTTCTTGCAGTTCTTCAGTGTTTATGTTAATGCATTTATCTTTTATTGGCAGAGAATGGTTTTTAGTGGGTTTCAAGACCATTAGAAGAATGCAAAAGTCAATGAGTGAGAAAGATTTGAGGTAGAAGGAGAGAGAAAGAGAGTGTGTGTGAAAGAGAGAGAGAGGTGGTCGGAGGACACAAGAGAGAGAAAAAAGTTAATGGTCCATTTATTGACAAATGAATTAAATTACAGTTTTAGGATTTAATAACATTTCAACGTAGCCAATCAGGAAGGAATATGCTTACTTCCGAATGTGTATTCAGCTGTATTGATAGGCCTCTCGATCTAGGGACCCTCTCACGCCACGGTGGATGTATCAATGAAATACCGCTAGCAAGTAACGTTAATCACCAATGGATTCTGGATCGGTTACAATCAATATCTGAATAACTATTAAACTGAACATAAAGTGCTAGTAGGCTCGTCGAGATCTGGCCAAAATCACAAATTAAAACTAACTATTAAAACTAGGATACATTAGAGTAGACTTTATGTTTAAAACTCTGGGGAGAAAAGCATATTGATTATGTACATGTATGTTACCCTGATGGCTGAAAATAGGCAGTAAATGTAATATGGTATGCCCCTAAGTATTCCAAATTTCAGTCGGAACACACTGGAGATGTTCGTCTTCCATATTGTCTGAAACTTTAAACAGAACTTCATTCCTCTGCCCGTTTATCACACGGTCCTCTGAATACATAATTTACATCTGCCCTTGCTCGTTACCTTTCCTGCTGGTATCCAGCATTGCATAAATATCTCATTTGTAACCCGAGACCGAATATTGCCGTTATGTTAAGAATGGTTTCTCACACCAAGAAGTGTCATGGATCACTTGTTGGGATTCTGCTGATGAGGGACGACTTTTGTACCCCCCCCCCCCTCAGGGCAATGCTTCCCAGGGGGAGGGGTACCCCTTGAAGTATCCATGACACTTCAGCTGTTCAGTCACAGTGGCTGAGGTTCAGGGGTGTGTGCAAAAAAGAGTTCATGCATGCCCTTAAAGATAAAGTTGAGTTCTTGTCATGAGATTGAATTGTGAAATAAACTGTTTCAAAGCAATCGGGAAAGGTTGATTATATAGCACATAAGAATTGGTGTATGCTGTAAGGTTTTGGATTCACCAAAATGATAAGAAATTGACTCAATCCTGCTGAGAGTCACATACACTGCCTACAGAAATGTGTATATGGCACTACACACAAATATTCGGCCCGAACATTTCAGCTGTTTCTTGTCATATTTTGAATGTTAGGGCATTTGAAGAGCATTCCTTTTCAAGGGACGTATCTACTGTGATAATCTTCCAAACTAACATAATAAGCTTCCTTTGAAAGGTTGGCCCAAACTTTTGTTTTATTTTTTTAATGTAGGTTTGGGGTTAGGGTTGAAATTGGGGTTTAGGTTAGGATTAGGGTTAGGAATAGTGTTTGGTCTAGGGTTGAAGTTAGGATTGCAGTTTTTGTAGGAATTGAACAGGGGGTGATTGTTGTAGAGCATGTAGAACCCTTTAACTGCAGTCTTGAATTCTGTTAATGGTGCAGAAAGTATTCTCCCAGAATAACACCACACCAATTATTTTGTCTCATACATATAAAAAACATTTTTCCTTTCATGGTTTGCTGATGGGCAACACTCCTTTAAAGGTGTCTCAATGAGTGGGGTGCTACTGTTTTGTTATTGCTAAATTCAGTTATCAGTTCGTACTAATTTCGAGGGACTCATGTAGGTTCATCAATTTGTTAACTATTTTATTTTTTAATATTCATCTACTTCATTTGTTTGCATTTTGTAGCTGAAAATTAAAGTTTCGTGCATTCATATATTGACTCATCTATCCACGTTGATTGATTTTATTATGAATCTCTTGCTCTGTTTTTACGTAATCATGTTTTAATGAGCTGAGAAGTTAAGTTTATTCTTAATGATCTGGTTCTTTTGCATCTGTGTACTGGCTCATTTATCCACACTTTTATAATGATTTTATCATATTACTAAAGTATCTATTGCTTGCAATTTTTGATTTCCGTATTTTCTATACAGGAATTTTTTAGTGCATCAATTTGCTTATTGGACTTTGAAATATTTATGTGTATATCAAATATTCATCTATTATTCAGATTGATTTATTTGTAGCTTCTTTTTTTTGAAGTTCTTTTTATGACATAATTCTTGCACCTTGTGAAATACATATGAATATTTTTCATTTATTCATGCACTACGGCTAAAAAACGTTTGTGTCTGCATGAATGAAAAAAAGTTCCTTTTCTTTCAAATTACTCATGTTTGTGCTGTTACAAACTAAAAGATGATTGTGATGTATTTGTATGAAATTGAAGCACATGTGTGGCAGTATTGAAAGTCAAAGGATATTATAATGATTTGTTCTTTTATGCAATATATTCACTCATGTGCTGACAGGTTTTGTTGCAAATCCAAATGAAGCCTGTTGATTTTGTGTGTATGGGTGTGTGCGTGTTTGTGAGATTATACTTTCGTGCAATATATAATAATAGTATTCTTTCATGCATCGATTGAATTGCAAAATGGAATAGAAGAATGAGATTTCTTACTTGTAGTTTTGAACCCACGTTTTGCCTACAGGGGATATATCACATGGTACTTACTAACAATTTCCCACTTGCTACTGAATAAACACCTTCAGCCACTAGAAGATGAGCTAATGGCATTAAGCAATAGTGAAACATTCATGATGCAATTCGAGTTTTCATCACAAAGAGAGAGAGAGAGAGAGGGATGAGAGATGGATTGAAGGAGGGATACAGAAAAGGGGATATGGATGTTTGAAGAATGCACTGCTATTCATGATTGAGCATAACATATATCCTTTGAATATTTACCCCATAAGCTACCTCTCTAGAAGAGAAGGTGAAAGAAAGAAAGAGAGAGAAAGAAAGAGAGAGAAAGGGGGTGGGGAGGACACAGGCTTCAAGGATATACTTTATTCATAGTGGAAACATCTCATTGGGATATCCATTGTAGTGAAAGAGAAAGAAAGAGAGACAGAGAGAAGGGAAAGAAGTAAGGGAAGAATTTAATTAAAGAAGGGTAGAAGCTTCTTTCGATACCCAATTTAGTACAGAGAGAGAGAGAGAGAGAGAAGGGGGAGACATGGACTTGCAGGATACATTGTTATTCATAACAGAAGCATCTCCTTGGGATATCCAGAGTATAGAAGAGGATATGGAGAGAGAGAGAGATGGAGATAAGGAGATATAGAGAGGAGAGATGGAGACCTTAAGGTCATATTGCTTTTCATAGATGAAGCATAACATATCTGCTTTGAATATTACCCCTGGGCTTCTTCTATGGAACGGTTATCAGGTTTCCAAAAAGAGCAAGCCTCTGGAGGGCCAGTTACGCGTAGACTGCATCTTAAGAAGGTAAAAGTCATAGATCACGCTCCATGGTACCAACCCTTTGCCAAAGTGACAAATCGAACTCTGTCTGATGCAAATGGAAGAATTGAGGCAAGGCTCTTCCTAGGCCATGGCGTACTGTTAGCCCCACCATGGGGACACTCCCGTAATGCATTGTCTTAAATTAACGAGGTTTGGCCGCTCGCGTCCCATTTGCACTGCCCTTTTCAGACACATTATTCATGGTCACATAATGAGCTCGGGCGGAAATCCAGCCTGATAGTGCTACTGGCGGGTGCTGAATCTCAATTAGTTGCTTGTTGTTTTTTTTTGCGCTGCTGGTTCACAGTGGATGCTGTGCAAACATGAACGCAGACAGTTTTGACATGCATATATCCATTCTTGCTGTAATGGTTGTATCAAACTATGTCACAGTTCTTTGTTTTCTCTTATCTTCAAGGAATCATTGATACATGAACATATGTTATTTAATACATGAAGATGAAAACATTCTTCCCTGAAACTTGTAAAAGTATTAAGTTTTTACTTTAAACTAACAAAATTATCTGATGAACTTGCACCCTCTTCCTCTCATGTATTCCATTGATTCTAAACATTACTGAAAATTGGTAATAACTACCTTACATCTACCGTAGATGCTTGAATTATTGAGTATTCTTGGGAGAGTATTATTGAAGTTATTTTGGGTTAGTTTTGTTTTGATTCTTTTACTGATGATTAAGTTGAAATTCCCATTTTTTTAAAGCATCTAATTGTAATTATTGCAGTGATGCCCAGTTCATACACTGTCAGTTTTAATTCTAAATATAAAAGTCATATCTTTTAACCTTAAATAAGAGCTCTTTATCTCTTACCTCATTTTCAATTCCTTTTTTTATACTTCTTCAATTTCTTTTCATTTCCCCCCACTCTCTCTTCCTCTTTTATTATCCCTCCCTTTCTCAATCAATATTTTTCTCTATCTTTAATATTTTCTGTGTCCCCCATTTTATTCAAGCAGGTTTCTTTCTACACTGTAATAATGAGATCAATACACTATGCTGGAGAACATCAAATTCTATTATAAGGTTTAGAAATCAAATGCTGCTCATAGTATACAAATTTTGAATGCTTTTTGGGGACACGGTTAAAAGTATTGCCCACAGTGGTCTCAAAAACTGTACTGTGCCCCCCGAGACGAAGTTGAGGGGCATAGTTCACTTTGAAAATAACCAAGGAGCTATAGTTTTAACCATGACCCGAAAATAAACAATCAATATTTGTTTTATGTACAGCAATCCGCTTGTGGATTCTCGAAAAGAGATATTTGGACAAAATATGACTGTCTAAATGTAGTTATTTGCCGGGAAATTTACCAATCTAACATCAGTGAGCATGTCTCACTGCGCGTATCCATTGTTAACTTCATGTGCATTTTTATTGCATCCTTGATTTTATACGCGCAAGTAGAACTATGCCCAGTCAGTATTTCTCAATATACTGCCCTGCATTCAGTATCGAATTTCATGTTTTTGACCAATCAGAGGCCTAGAATCTTGGTAAGAGGTATAAACATGTAATTGATAATAATGACTTTACATCTACCTTAGATAGTCACATTATTGGCTTAACCCATTTGATTAGATTTCGACTATTGCATGGATGGTCCATAGACTGCAGCCTGAGTTATCTCAGGCTTGGTACTCAGTAGGATAATTTGTCAAATTTATCAGCGCTTGTAAGAAACTCATAGCTCTCTCTCTCTCTCTGAATCTCCCTTCCCTTCCTCCCTCCCTCTCTCTTTCTCTCTCTCCATCTTTTTTTGTTTATGTTCTGTCTTTGTACTCCTTCTCCCTTCCTGCTTTTGTATCAGTTTTTTTGCATGTGTGTGTCTCTCAATATCTCTCTCCATCCATTTATATTTTTTCTTTGGGGGAGGGGCATTTCTTTCTTTCTGTTACTCCCTGCCCTTTTGTTTCTTGGGTTTGTTCACTCACACATCTATGTATTGTGTGTTTGTCTTTCTTTCCATCTGTTTGTCTCTGTCAGTCTCCATCCTTCCTCCTCTCCCATGTCTCCTGTTCTACTTTTTTTTGCGTCCTTGTACTCTTTCATGTACTTCAGTCATCTCTCTTGTCTCCTCTTCCCACCTCCATGCCTATGTCACATTTCATGTGATATTGATACTTTTGCCCGTCAGACACTAGCTTCAGGAGCCTATTTCCTGAAGCCTAGTCTCACAAAGAATAAGCACAGACACCCTGCATGGGTCTCCTTGAGGGTACCAAGGTCAAACCCATGCAATTACTGATTACTCCGAAAGAATCAATAATTTCTCACGGGAGAGGCGATAACTTGTGACTGATCGAATCCCTGCTCTCGCTTTCTATCTGTCATGCATAGGGAAAATCTAGTCATGGTTGAGCTTTCCACTATCATTCAGGGTTTAGGCCATGGGTAAATTCTTCAAGGGGAGTACGGTTATGCAAAATTGATTTTCAATTTAGGAAGTGTTGCTTATTCTCAGTAGTGAGATGGAATTTGAAGCTGTTATGATGAGGGACCTTTGCTTGAGACAAACAATTTAATAGAAATTTTATCTATATGCAAAATAGAATAAAACAAAAATTATACGGAGCATATCAGTGGAATACGGAGAAATAAATATCATTCTGGAGAGAATCTTCTTGAGAAAGAAGGGAATATGAATGACATAAGGTCAGATGCATCACTTTTAAATTTGGGGGGTATATGACCATCTGGTCTGTAATTATTATCCGAAGGGTCTCTGTTTACTGTCCCGTCAGACGTATGAGTTTTGTGTAGGAATGCTGTCTTATCATTCTTCAAATTTGGAGTCAATCAGTTGTACATACATGTGTATGTTTTAAGGAAATTAAAAAATCCCAAATCAAGCTATATATGCTCTGCTTTCATGGTTGATTTCAAATTTTGGAGTTTATGATGTAATTGTGATGGCCCTGATACAGTAGTTAATCCTCGTATTAGCAACACGTTAATTACTTTATTTTTTTCTTGCATTCTGTCTGGCATCGTCTGTAAGCCATGCCCACATTGATTCTCATTTATTGGATGACATTTTGCTGTTATGCATTTCTTCTGAGGTAGTATGTCCTTAAAAGCCCCTCTCCATCATCGCCAAGTCTAGATGACAGGTTATCTAATGGAGTCTAAATCACTGCCTCCTTGTTACATTTTGTTTATTATTACTCAGTCTCAAGATGGGAGTATTGGGATGTCTATGACTATAGCAGGCTTACTGATGTTATAAGTTTATAGGCATTTTAAAAAGATTAAACATGTTGTAAAGCCAGATCTTCAGTTCATGCGTTTATTTGACTTTTTTTTTTTCTTCTTATTTTCTGTTTCTTTTTATGTACATCTCTCTCTCTCTCTCTCTTTCTGTCTGTTTCTCTCCTTTTTCCCCCCTGTTTATCACTCTCTGTCTTTTGCTTTGTCTCTTTCTCGCTCTCTCTTTCTTTTTTCCTCTGTCTTTCACTCTCTAATGGAATGTCTCTCTTTTGTTCTGTTTAATGTTGTTGGATAGATTTTCCTTCTAGGAATACGCTCTTGGGTGTTTATGCAAACAAAAGGTTTGGCGGTATAATGTTCAACTCAAACATCTCATGGTCATATTAACCAGATGTACCATGCAAGAGGCGACGTAGACAAATTTTCATTTTCCCAACGCTTTATCTCCGAATGGAATAGCCTGCCGGCATCTGTAGTACATGCTGACAATCCAAAGTGCTTCCAGGGCCAACTCCTGAAGCATCTTTCATTTCAGTAAATCTGAAGAAACCACGTTACTCTTCCTCGCACCACTTGCAATCTTTAAATCATCTTTGTGGTAGGCTGCATATCCCTTTGAAGATTAGAAGAAGAAGAAAGAGAATTTGACTTGTAGGGTGAGAAAATTCCTCAGTCCTTGAGAATGTCCTTGAGGACATCCTTGGGTTTCCCTTGATGGCCCCTTGGTGGCTTTAAAATGATTCCCAACTTCATTTCAAGTTCAAACTTACAACATTACTTAAGATGACCATCTCAAGGTGCAACTTGCCACCACCCCTACAAGTCATGAAGTGCCTGATTACTAAAGGGAACCTTGCTACAAACCCTTCCAGCAATATCCTACATATAGTGTAGATATTGTCCCTTCCTTTACTATTATATTTTTACAGCTTCCAGTGATTTTGCCATAGGACTTCTATATAAGAGCTGGCAGGCCCAATTAGCCAATCTTGTTTTCCCACAACATACTGACATTTCCAGTTGGATGACATAACGTGAATAGTAAACGTAAATGTATGTGTCCACTTGAATAGAACTTGAAAATTCGCTCCATTCTGTTTGTGTCTAAATGGATGTATTAAAGAGAAATTGCCGCAATGTACTCCTTTTGACTGACGAATCCGCGCACGTGTGCAAATCCGCGCTTTGGAGAAAACGGTTTTTTGAACTGTCGAATCCTGTTTGAATGGCCAGTGCTTCCTTATTCCGTATTAATATACATAATAATATACACCATTTCAAAATTAAAATCATAAGCTTTCTTTTGATGTATATATCGATACATGAAATTATGCAACAAAAGCAAATTCCGTTATCTAAGAACACCTAAATCTATAAATTTGTTTCCCGACAATTCACATTTCTGCGTACCATGCACAGATTCGTCGGTTTGTAAAAACTACGCCGATATCCTCCACCTAACCCAGGCCATCCTTACCTCCCCACCCATCGATCCCACCATCACAAGACTGAACCTTGTCTCCATGTCTCCTCTCCTTGGCTGAGTGTCGAGGTGTTGCGCCCGTGTTGCAGCAAATGTGACAGTATTCATCCAGGGCAATGAATCATGGTGTCTTCTGTGATATCACCACTATGCTTAGACACCTTTGGTATAATGGCATCCAGCAAGCCTACCAAGACCCTGAGGTCTCTGTCTAATGCAATCACTATAAAATCTTCACTTACCTCTCATCAGTCATCTTGATCATCTAGTGCTTCTTCATCCTCCTATCTTTGTAGTCCTGGCCATAGTCTGGTGTATTCCCATTTTTGTTTAGTATCTTATAGATGTTTATGGGTTAAATCCTCATCCTTTTTTTTTTTCCTTTTACATTATTTCCTTAGATGAGATATTCCTATTCTTATTCTTTCAGCTGCTTTCTTTTTAACAATTTTTTTGTTCTTGTTGAGATATTTAGCCTGTATTTCTGAAGTAGTAATTTTCATAATTATCTTTGCGTGTTGATGTGTTGATCCCCTGTCACAACACTTTAAGCAATAGCATTCAACCAGTACCAGAGCAATGAACAATGAGGGCTTCTGTGATATGACCACCATACTCAGACACCTTTGGTATAGTGGCATCCAGCCAGCTTATCAAGACCCTAAGGTCTCTGTCTCTTGTATTTAGACTATAAAATCTTCACTTTCCTCTCATCAGTCATTTAGATCATCTGGTCTTTCTTCTTCTTCTTCTGCCTCCTTCTACATTTATGTAGTCCTGGCCATCTCCTGGTGTATTATTATTCTGTAGAAGTGTATCCCATTCCAGTTTTAATATTTCCTTGTTTTTATTGGCTTTCATCTTTGTCCTTTTCATTCTATTAAATTTCCTACAGTGTAGTTTCCTTATTTTTCATCTTCTTCACTTCTTCCTTTATTTGTCCAAATCTTACTACTTCCTATCTGTTCTCTTCTTTTTTATCACTTTTTATATTTTATGTGCATTTTATCTTCTTTATGCCCTTTTTTGAAATTCTTTTTCATAATTTGTTCATCTGTGTGTGATTAATTGTCGTCTCAGTCTATTCGTTCTTTTTTTTTTTTTTTTAGTTTTAGTTTTTTAGTTAGTTTTTTGTCAGTCTATTCCTTCTTTGTCATTTACATCTATTTATCTAGCCTAGCTCAACAAGAGAGTTGATGAACAATATGCTGCGAAGTTTGGGTTGTGTGTTAAGCCTATCAAGACAATCGACCACATTTTGTGGTTTGGCTCAAAAACTTTTGATTTAGAGCCTTAAAAAATATACCAGATGCATGAGTGGAAAGAGCAAAAATTTCTACACACATTGTGTCCATTTTTGTTGCATGACCTTATTGCGTTTGATGCCAGGAATTTCAAAAAGGAGAATAAGCTTCATAATCCTTAAATTGGCAACACATTGAGAGGTTCAAAATCACTATTTTTGATCAAAATTGGCAATTTTTTCAACTTTTCGACTAAGTTTCTAATGATGTATATTGTTTTCAAAGACATTGCATTTTGTTAGAACCATGTAGCACTAAAAGAAAAATATTATTGTTGCCAATTTGAAGAACAAAATGTGATCAATTTAGCCTTTAAATAATTCCTGTCCTGAAAGGGTTAAGCTTATAGCATGACACCAATAGCCCAATCTCCAGTCATATTCAATTAATTTTCCTATTCCAACTTGCGCTCTTGACCTTTCAAATTCAGTATCATGGATCATAAATCTCATCACTTCACCTAACCGATCATTACTTTTTTTCTCTTATAGCTCTTCTCATGATTTGAAATATCTCTTATCTGTCCTTTGTCTTTTGAGGAATGATACAGAGCACACTTCCAAAATTATTTTGAACATTTTTCCCCTCTTCCTAGATGACACAGTTTTAAATGATAGAAAGGTTTATGACTTTGTATAAGATACGTCAGCTCCTGGCATTACATGTTATTAAAAAAATTCTCTTGGCTATTAATTAGGAAGTGTTTGAGCCATGCTTGAGCATAGACAGCACCTCAGCTTAGCATTAAATTAATCCATGGTAAATCATCCATGAAATCACCTGTTTTGATTGCAACTGACTGTATGAGCTGATCTTAGATGTTTTCTCGGGGGGCTCTCGTTTTTCCGAAGGTTCGTTTTCTGCAGGTTCGTATTTCCGAAGGTTCATAATTCCGAAACACAAATTTCCCATGCCTGGGGGTTCATAATTCCGAACATTTGTTGCATTATTCAAAAGGTTTGTTATTCCGAAGGTTCATAATTCCGAAAATGAACAAGGGTTCATATTTCCGAAGGTTCATAATTCTGAAAATGAAAAAGGGTTCATAATTCCGAAGGTTCATATTTCCAAAAAAGAAAAAGGGTTCATGATTCTGAAAATGACATAGGGTTCGTAATTCCAAAAATGAAATTGGGTTCGTAGTTCCAAAAAATAAAATAGGGTTTGTAATTTTGAAAATGAAATAGGGTTCGTAATTCTGAAAATAAAATAGGGTTCATAATTCTGAAAATGAAATAAGATACCTTAAAAGGAGGGAGGGGGGACCAAAACAAGTGAGCAGCCCCCCCCCCCCCCCCATATCAAGGGTCAAAAAAGGGAGGGAGATAAAAGAGGAAAAAAATCTACTACAGAATAAGAACCAGTGAATTATCTGGAGGCTGCTGGATATATTCTATCTTTCCTTATGTTATTCTGTGTTTTTATCCTTCTTTCATTTTCTCTTTCTATCTTCCTTATGCTATTCTTTGTTTTCATCCTTTCATTTCCTCTTTCTATCTACAACATAACATAAGGAAAGATAGAATTATCTGGCGGCTGCCAGATGATTCTGTCTTTTCTTATATTATGTTATTTTCCTTCTACATCATCAAAACCCCCCACAAAAAACAACTTTGTGGTTTTAAAGTAATATTTTGAGGGGCTAACATATAAAAGGTAGATGCATGGACAACAACAACAAAGTTTGGCGATTTTTTTCTTTCTTTCTTTCTTTCAAGCAACTCTTTCTAGCAAAACTACAAGGCGGATCCTAAACAGCGCGCAGGAGTCACTCGCTGCATCGCTTCCAATGCAACCCTTTCAGCATTTTGCATATTTTATTGACGATACATAGATTTGTCAGATCTTTGCACGCAACACTGGTGTTATCGCTTGACAACATTTTTTTAAACATCGGCATACCTTGTCTATAACGTCTTGAAAGAGAAGAGACATTGCAGAATTATAAATGGAATATAAGAATGAGAAAACAAAGATGGAACATTAGTCTCAAAGATGTCGGACCCATGCCGTTCTCGCGGCTCATCTAAAACATCACGCTTGCACATAAACCCTCGTCCGTACTAGGGCATTTAGACTAGTCCGTTTCCCCTAGTCTCCGGTACGAATGCGGACGCAATGCTCCCCGCAATGAAGACGCGTCTTTTTGGACGATAGCGCGACGTTTCCCGCGGGCGGGACTGTATCTTCTTCACTTTTTATCTTTCCTTATGTTATTCTTTGTTTTTATTCTGTCATTTTCTTTGTCTATATTCATTATGTTAAAAATAGGAAACGATAGGATAAAAACAAAGAATAACAAAAGGAAAGAGAGGAAGATAGAAGGATAAAAACAAAGAATAACATAAGGAAAGTTCGAAAGAGAAGATGATGGAAGGAAAACAACTGTTTTACATAACATAGGGAAAGATAGAATTATTTGGCGGCCACCAGATAACTGGTTCTTATTCAGTAATAGTTCTCTTTTCTCTATTATCTCTCTCCCTTTTTTTGACCCTTGATATGGAGGGGGGGGGGGGGTTTCAGTCGTTTTAGTCCCTCCCCCTCCTTCCTTTTTAGGTACCTTATTTCATTTTCGGAATTACGAACCCTATTTCATTTTCGGAATTACGAACCCTATTTCATTTTCAGAATTACGAACCCTATTTCATTTTCGGAAATACGAACCTTCGGAATTATGAACCCTCTTTCATTTTCAGAAAAACGAGCTTTCGGAATTACGGACTTTCGGAATTATGAACCTTTGGAAATACGAACCTTCGGAAAAACAACGCGTAACCGTTTTCTCATTACCCTTAAGTTATGAACTTGAATGAAGAGTTATCACTTTGGGTATAGCCTGCAGTCACATTATTTTTTTTACCATTATTTTGACTTGAAGTGTACCAATCACCAAAAAATATTTTGCTCTGTATATTAGGGGTTCCATATCGCTATACTATATTGGAAATATGAGCTTAAAAGGTTGATTCTATAAAGAGATATTGCAAGTTGAAATACACTCCCAATAAACAAAACAGCAACTTGTGAGGAGACTAGTTGAAGCACCCGTATGCGCTCGCATAGAATAATGGCTCACGCGGAACCCGGGGTAATAATGTTGGAGCGCCATGAGCATGAAAATCAAGTTGATTTTAGCCGAGCGGCCAAATATGTAGCGCTCTGGCATATTGGGTACCTATTTACACCTGGGTGAAGAGTGGCAAAAGTAGATTAATGTCTTGTCAAAGGACATTAGTGCCGGGCTGGGATTCGAACTCTCAACCCTTTGATTGATGGACCTGAGCCCTATACAAGAAGCCACTATTGTTATTATTATTATTAATATGAGCATGCATCTTAGAAATTAGATTCATATTTTCCAAGTTAATTTTATATCTCTTGAGAGCTAATAGGTCATTCACTCTAAACAAAATGATACAACACTACAGCTCTTAGCAGATTAAACTTGATGCACAGGAAATGTGTGAACTGTGCCTAGTGTATATGACTTTGAGCATACTAATATCAGAAAGCAGATTTTCTGCATATCTTTCAAGTTGATTTTGTCTGTTGAGAGGTCAAAAGATTCATACATGTAGCTCTCTATATTTTTTAAATGAAATAAGTTAACACTTCTCTTGCCTTAATTAGACTATTTCTGAAATTGATAATTGTTTATCAAGGAGATTGCTGGCAGTTAATACAATCTGGAATCTACAGCTTTAAGTTCTGTCTGCATGAGAGACATGCTAAGATTTGTCCTTATGAATAATGAAAGGTCTGTAGCACACTGACCTGGTTTTGAACCACTGATCTAAAGGTTGCCTTCAATTTCAAAGACCATTGCTCTGTCAACTGAACCATCAAATTGCTTATCATCTGTTTAGATCCAGAGGATCATTAACTCTATGCAGAATGACATCACCTTATGCCCTTCTGGCTCTCAGAAGAAGTTATATAAGCTACGTTCATACAGGACTTGTGGTTTCAAAACGTTAAATTAGCAAAACTTTAAGTTAACAAAACAACGACCCACTAACCACGACGAGGGTTCACACGGGGCCCAAAACAATGATGCTCGTTGTTCCGAAATTACAAGCCAAGCGATCGTCATTGTTAACACCAGAAGTAGATACTACTTATTGTGTCTACAGTACACTTACACACCCTTTATTCATAATTCGCACAAAGGGTATGACCTGGAAGTTTAACATGAACAGCGAGGTCATTGTTAACTACGAGCTTGCAACACCTCAAGTTTATTCTGTCCATACTGTCTGAAACTGCGACGAGGACCCCTTTGCTGCTCGTGGTTTTGGCGTTAACCACAAGCTTGCTTGTGGTTCTAGAACTACAAGTAAACTTAAAGTTTCGAAACTAGGAGTCCGTTCAAACGGTTTGAGACTACAAGGTAATTACAAGTTAACTTAAAGTTTTGAAACTACAAGCGAAATTTAAAGTTTAGCTCCCTTCGTGTGAACCTGACTATTGTCTGTTGGGATCCAAAAGGGTGTTAACACTATATGCCTTTCTGGCTTTCAGCAGGCAATATGATGTTTGTTAGTGGAAAAAATCTATTATTTTGTAAGTATAACTATCAGTGGTATTGATATTTTAGAGATATGTTCAGGCAGTATTCAGACAAACCATACTATACTGTACTTATACATGCATGAATGAAATGATTGAACAATCATCCAAAAGTGTGTATATGCAGGCACAGCCTTTTCAAGCACCTCGATTTGCCGATAATTTGTCACACCCAGATTACCGGTCTTTGGTGTTTTCCCCCAAGTTAGCGTCTAGTGTGAAACGTGGTTGTGTCTCTGAGATCGAATCACCTGTACGCACAACTGCACTTATCATCTTGACAGCCTCCACCGTAAACACAAGACAAAAAATAAAGAGATGTTGGCAAATACCAAAGGTGAAAAGTAGAGAACATGGCTGAGTAGAAAGTGATTCATGGATGAAATTGTAGAGCGAGCCTTAGCAACAGACCTGGGGATCCTTTGTGGTGGGGGAGGAGATGGAAAGAGGGTTTTATTTTTAACATGGTAGTAGATGGAGCTTTGGAGTTGATCATGTTTGTTAACAATGAATCTGAGATGGTCTCATTGTTGGAGTTGAATGAAGGAGGAAAGAAAGGTGGAATAACACTGCTTTAGAAGATATATTTGTTTATTTAGTTCGTGTGGTTGAACATTTGCTTATTTATTTGGTTTACGTGACTCAATAACCTTTATGACATTTAGTTTCAACAATGCATAGAGATCAACAATTCTGAAACATTACGTTCGAGTGACAGCTAATTTGAGAAAAATTATTTTCATATAAAAGGTTTGAATGAAAAGTATACAGCAACACCTGTAAAAATATAGATTTAATTTCATATTTCATTGGGTTAGATGATAAAACTGCAGAATTCATTGGGAAGGTTGTGATTTAATTATGAGAGAACATATGGAGAACTTCATGGACATCTGCTCCTTTGGTCTCACCGAACGGTCTACAACATGGTGAATCTGCCATCAAAAGACAGTGTGCCCACTAGACCCCCTTTCCTTGGAAAACAGAATTTGATTACATACTATTTCGGGTAGATATGGAATATTCACAATGTGCTCTTTGCGGTGATATTAGAAAAATATTGCCTCTTTAGCATAGAAAATGACATTCAAACTCTCAAACTTAGAATTCTCTATGGAGGACATGGTATTATTTGCCCTTTCGTCTGGGGATTGCTGACCTCTTTCACATGTAGCTCCTAATGACAACCAGTTATTTGGGGTCTTGGATACCAAAAGGTCGGCTGAACATTGAGTTCAATGATGGTACAAAGAATTTGATTTGAGGTCTAGAAAGTATTGCCAATTTGAATCCAATCAAGAGAGAGCTTTCATAAATCTTGATCTGTAGACTATGATCTATGCCGTAGTACACGGTAGGGGGTCGACAGTCCGATAGCTGCATACAGATACCATATATTAGAACAGTAAACGGGAACTTTAAAATCAATGGAGCTTTAATGTCCTCTGCTTCTAACTCATTAAATGGCCTATACACTACGATATTTGTTCTTATGAATGGAGAGAAAATGAAATGTCTTTTCTTTATTATCTGCATAACATATATGAATTAATTTAGTACAGTGCAGTGCGTCACTGACGAGATTAATCAAAGTCTTGTGTAGGGGGCTCATTTTTTTCTTTTCAAAGGGTAATGAAGTCATGCTTTTTTAGATTTGATAAGTGAGAACATTCTATTTATTTGAGTAGAGGACTCTGTTCCCCATCAAGTTATAATCAAACCATACATTTTTTAGACAGGGGAAGTGAATGCTGTTCATTTATATAAAGAGCTATTTTTCTTTCGTAAAATATTGAAATACATTTTTTTAGACAAGAGAAATGAAAATATTCTGTTTATATCGTGAGCTACGAATCATATTTTCTTTCTGCTTCATAATGAATTGTATTTTTAATATTGGAGAAATGTGAATATTCTGTATGTTAAGTGAGGACTAATTTTGTTCCCTTCATATCATAATGAAATGCATTTTTGTATACTGGAGAAAAGGGAATATATTCTGTCCGTTAAGTGAAAATGAAATCCCCTCCCAGACATGAGATGAATTTTAAGATGTTGGACATTGTGACTAGAATTTCAAAATAATATGTCTTTAAAGTGGAAAGAAAGAGAACATGATGGAAGCATAAATCATTCAATATCAAGTAAGATGCTCTTGAGACTTTAAAATGAAGTCATGCAAAATAATTTGTCTATTTAAGGACGAAGTCAAGTTCTTGTAAAGATTAAAATAATTTGTAAGCTTTCTCGTTTTTTTTTATTCCCACATAGAAAAATATCATACATGTAGTGGCAATTTCACATAAAGCAGAATTGCTCTAGAAATGCCATTATATTCCAAAATATTTGACCAGATTTTGATGCCACATGTGTGTGTAGTCCCATATACCCATGTCATTGCACAGTGCATTTCACTGTATGTGACTTTTTAGCGCATAGCAAGAGTGAGTCAATTTCTTGTCATTTTGATGATTAGAAAACCTCACAATATACAATTGTTCTTATTAAGTAGCTTACAAACCTTTCCCATTAACTTCTTGACAGTTTCTTTCACATGATAAGTGCTATGATACTTCCTGTTTAAGTGCTATGATACTTCCTGTTTAAGTGCTACTTAACATTCATTATCATCATTATTATTATTATTTATTATTATTATTATAATTATTATTACTATTATTATCATTATTATTATTTTATTATTATTATTATTATTATTATTATTATTATTATTATTATTATTATTATTATTATTATTATTATTATTATTATTATTATTATTATTATTATTATTATTATTATTATTATTATTATTATTATTATTATTATTATTATTATTATTATTATTATTATTATTATTATTATTATTATTATTATTATTATTATTATTATTATTATTATTATTATATAAAACAAAACAGTGCGAAATGTAATATTTGTGCCCCCCCAAAAAAAAACCCAACAAATTATTGGTAATTACAGCAAGATTCATGTCATATTTTGGCGTTATCGTGAAATAGGTCCCCCCAACCCCCCCCCCCCCCATTCACTCCACACAGTAGCGGTTTATTGCGTGGTGCAATGCTATGGTGACTTTATTCCACCTCAATCGACATAGCACACAATGTGTGCTTACACATTGAATCAATAAGGGGGGACTTATTCCATGATTAGGCCCATATTTGTTATATACATTCTTCAAAAGCACATGAAAATATTTTAGGAACCCCAAAGTAACCATTTTTTTTTATAAACAAACCATTAAACAATAATTACACTGCTCCAAAAGTTTTAGGATGTTTTTTTTAACAAACAGTGGACAATTTAACAGCAGGACAAAAAAAAAAAAAAGCTTCTCCACGCATGAATCCCTATCTGTACTATGCACACTAGACCCTCTCATGACTGAAATTAAAAACTTTCATTCGCTAGAGATAGTGAGGCCCCATTTTGGTCAGATTGTGGTAAAGATCGACGAGCGGAGAGGAGGCCTTCCGATGAAGTTACCTCTCTTAAATAAGCAATGACCTTTGCTTGATGCAAAAAATAGCAGTGAAAAACAGACATGCGATCATGTGCGCATCATTCGCTTGAGAAAATTGCACATGCTTATTGAGCTACATTGCCTGCCTCCCCAACAACTTTCACTCCTTATCTCTTCATCCATCTATCCATCAATCCATCCATCCATCCATCCATCCATCTATCTATCCCCTCTCAGGCCTGAAACGTGGATGCTTTAAGAAAGGAGTTAGAATTCAATTTAGTCAACGAGGGATTGTAATCTCTAAACTTGGGGGTACTTCAAGTGCCAAGCAACTTGATCTTCCTCTTCTGCTCTTGCTTGCCAATCTGAGTGTTCTTTGTCCTGGATGTTGCAAAGAAGATGCTAGAATTACGTTAAGCTCCAAAGTGATCATTAATTTTACAGTTGCACATACTTTTTCAGCCAAGTCGCAATGCTAATGAACTTCATAGATCTCCTGCCTCCTGCAACTGTATGCTATGTCATTAAATAACCATTTAAAAATTGTTATATGACATCTCTCCGTAATGAAATGACATTTTCTAATAATTACTGAATTTTGCATGAAAAAAGTGCAACTCAAGAATGAGAAGGCACCCAAATGTGTACAGAAGGTCAGCATAATGAATTTTCTATTTGTTTCGGTCTTTTTCATGATTTTAATTGCTTGTCATCATCATCATCATCATTATAATCATTAAAATTTGTCATTAATAGTCATCTACAATTGTTCTTTTTATTAGTATTAGAAGAAAGCATGATGGATCTGTAAAATGTAGGGGGGAAAAAAGAACGTATGCTATTCCTTTTCCCTATAGGGTATGTACAGTGAATGACTTACCTGAAGCTGAAGAAATTCTTCTCTACAAATTGAATGGCTTGATAATAACACTACATACTGAGTGGGAAGGGGATCCCTGCTGATACAAACATTCCCAGGTACTCATGAAGCGTGATAGGTGACGCTGACATTTGCCTAGCACGGTCTGCGTACTCCCTGCTGACTTGCTAGATCTACAGGTCCCTCTTTCTTCATTTCCTAGCTTCATACTCCTCAGAGGATTGGGGAAGATGAAAATATTTATCAAGACAGAGACAGAGGCAGAGAGAAAGAGGGAGAGAGAGGGAAAGAGAGAAACTCACCCCCCCCCCCCCTCCCCTCCCATGCAGTGTAAAGGTCTCTCTTATTTACTACAATAAATCAATGTATCTACCTATTATGCTAGTCTCCGACTACGCAAGCCATTCGAGTACAAAAAGTCACAAATTGTGCATATCCCCCCACCCAGGACATCGCCTTCCTCCGTGCACGTTGCAAGACGCGCGCGCACACTCTTCCTCTTTCTTACTCGCAGCCTTCGAGTCTGCAGCTAAGTCTTTTGCGCTTAAAAATTATCAGAGTTTTTACTCTTTTTTGGCGCGTTTGGATCGCTTTGTGTTCCTATTCCCGTTCCTTTTGTTTTTAAGTAACATTAGGACGGCTCCTTTAGTCACGTTTTATTTCGTTTTGAGGAAATTTTAGATTAATTTCTTCGAGCATTTTTCCTCTTTACGGAGCTTTGCCCCACATACTCACTTCGGTGTTTTGTTTGGGCGGCTTCGCCCGCGTGCCTTTTGGCATTTTGGGTGTATTGTTTGTTTAGTGCATATCCCTTTGTTGAGTTTGACTGTGGTTTGGAGTTCTCAGTATTGTGTTTTGTTTTCCTTACAGTTTATTATGTCTTCCGAGGATGAGTTGTCAAGGCCCTGGCGGCCCGTGGGCTCCTCTCCTCTCCTTTCTTCCGATTCAACAGCGGTTGTTTCGGCGGACTTCCCTGGTTCGTCCATCCCTTCGGGGGGGTCGTTTTTGTCAGTTTCCGATAAGAAAGGTTCCCCGAGCGCCCGCTCGGGTAAGTTGTCTGCCCTGCCCGGTACGTTTGTGCCGGGCAGATCAGCGCGGACAGCTACAGGTAAGGATAGCGCCCTTCTCAATTCCACTTCTCCTACTGGTTTAGGGATTGCGAGTTGGGCGCTTGCTGGTACGGTCACTCGACCTCCCGTCTGTGCTGCCTCCTCTATGTCTACTGCCATAGGGAGCTCCACTCAGGCGTGTACCGGCACTGTCTGCGGACAGTCTTCTGCTCTCACGACCTCTATGTCTACTGCCATAGCGACGGTGAAGCGGAAACCCGCTGGGTCTGCCCAGCTGACTCTTCCCGTTTCGGCGGGGGGACAGCTGCGCGGTCACACCTCAACGGGGCTGCCTAGCAGCATACCGCCCCAGTCTTCCTCCTCTTGTAGGGCACGGCTGGCGGGGCGGGTGGTCCCAAGTGCTGTCTCCCGACAGCCGCCGGGCCTCGGTCATAACCTGACCTCTTCTGCCTCACCACTCCCTAAGTCCTCTCGGCCACCTGGTGTGACCGGGTCCGGGGCTTGCGGGCATATGGGCGCTGCCGCCCTACGTTTGCCCGCTCCCGTTGGTGATCCGTCTATCTCACCCACCACTCTTGTGCATGGTGTGAGTGTGACCGAGGCAGCACCCCCTTCATGCGGTGTGTCTGCTTCTGTTCAGCCGGGAGGCTCTGATGTTTCGCATCAGCCTGTTTCCTCCCGTGCTAGGAAGCGAGGCTCGACTGCTGGCGATGTTATTCCCAGCAAGAAGCCTAAGGCCAAAAAGAAGAAGTCTAAGAAGGATAAATCTTCGACGGACTCGTCTTCTCAGGCAGAGCTTTTGAGCCTGATGAGGGCTTTTGCTGAGCAGCAGGGCTGGAGTCTCACTCCCACACCTAGCTTGGCGTCTGAGTCTGGCCCTCTGTCGGTGGATGGTTCGGTTTCCGTTCCTAACCCCGACCCTGGTCACATCATACCGGCTTCGGTTTCTGTTGTGGCTCCTCCTTCCCCTCCGCCGGCGGCACTTGGTGCCCCGCCTGGGGAGGAGTCTCTGTTGGACCCGTGGGCATACCAGTCTTCCTTTCAGACTGAGCCCGATAGTGACTCTGTGTCGCAAGCTTCGGCTGCGACTTCGTCTACTTCCCAGGCCGCGGTGGAGCCGCAGGCCTTGCAGGTGTTAGCCTGTGATGCTAAAGCCCTGCTGGAAAAGTATTTGCCGGAGTCTTTTTGTCAGGCTCCGCCTGACCGAAATCCGGCCTCGTTGCTGTTCAGACAGCAGGGTCCTCCCCCTGGCATCCCCCTTACGGAGGACTTCAAAGGGGAGTTTGATAGAGTTGCATCCCGGGATGTGTCGGCTTTGCCTAAGTTCGGAGTCGGTCAAGCCTTCTCTTTCAAGCCTGAAGATGCCCAGGGCTTCTTCTCGGCTAAGTCCTTTTCCCCGGAGTTTCGTGGTGTGGCCCAGCGTCTTAATGTATCGCTGAAGGCCAAGCCCTACCAGTCTCAGGACAAGCCTTTAGCCTCCCTTTCTAATAAGATTAGGGCTGGCATGCGGCTTTCGGCCTACTTAGGCTCGTTGATTAATCTTCGAGCCAGGTCGGGGGAACTCGGTGTCTCGGAGGGTGATTCTGCAGTCTTAGATGATTTGCTTCTCACCCTAGCGGGCCTTCAGTGGTCTCAGTTATCAGCGGCGGCCGTTGCTGTTACAGACCAGCGCCGTAAGCTGGCGCTCTCGGCCCTAGGCGTTCTTGATCGGGACATTCCGTCTCTCTTGCAAGACGTGCCTTCTACTGGCCCCTTCTTGTTTGGAGGGCATTTTGCCCAAGTCTTCCAAAGGGAAATAGACGGTCGTAAACAGGCTGAAGATATGGCCAAGCATTTTCGGAAGCCTGTCTCTAAGTCCAAGGTCTCGACCCAGATTGGCAAGCCCAATCAGCGTCGTGTGACTGTTACTATTCCCGCCCCTGCTCCCTCCGCCAGGGTTACCTCTAGGGGCAGCCAACGCGGTCGGGGTTCTTTCAGAGGCAGGGGTGTACGCAAGATTGTCTCGGCCAAGCCTTCCTCTTCGGAGAAGGCTGGCTTTTGAGGTCTTGCCCCGAGCGCTAGGTCCTGTGGTGGAGGTCGGCGGACGGATTCAGTTCTTCCTCCCAGCTTGGGAGGCTATCACCGAAGACGCCTTCGTGCTCTCCGTAGTGCGAGACGGCTTCTTCGTAGATCTGCTAGAGCCCATTCCAAATGGCGCTATTCGTGTCCGTCCGCCGCCCATGTCCGCCCCTGCACGGCGTCACGCCGCCGCAGAAATTTCATCTCTGCTGGAGAAAGGGGCGATAGAGAGGGTAAGAGACCACCATCATCTGTGTCTCTCCCCAATTTTCGTTATCCCCAAGCGCTCGGGGAAACTTCGTATGATTCTGAATATGAAGAGAATCAACCAGTTTATTCCTGCTGTTCACTTCAGGATGGAGACACTGGCGTCTATTCTGCCTCTAATCAGGCGAGACGATCTGGCTGTCTCCCTAGATCTCAAAGACGCATACTTTCATATTCCCATTCACCTTGCGTCGAGAGACTTGCTAGGCTTCACCTTTCGGGGCGAAACCTTTCGGTTTCGCGCCCTTCCGTTCGGCTTGCGCCCAGCCCCTCGTGTATTTACACAAGTGGTGGCTGTTTTGGCCGCGTTTCTGAGAAGTCGCGGTCTCCGCCTTTTTGTCTACCTAGACGATTGGTTACTAGTTGCAAACTCGGAGGCGCTGTTAGCCGATCAGGTCCAGCTCTTGGTGCGTTTGACCCAAGATCTAGGGTTCCTGATCAATTGGGAAAAATCGGAGTTGTCTCCCTCTCGTGTCCTGGTTTTTCTGGGTGCCGAGATAGACATCCCGAATCAGTTGGCTCGTCCCAGTCGGGACAGAATCCAAACGATCATCTCGTCGGCCCGGGAGTTACGAGTAGCCCGCAGAGTCAGAGCCAGGCGCTGGCTTCAGTTTTTGGGCTATCTGGCCAGTCTGGTCGATATTCTCCCAGACTGCAGGCTTCTGATGAGACCTTTTCAGAGGCATCTCCTCAGGTATTTTCGTCTGGGCAAGGACTCTCTAGCGGCTTGGATTCCGCTTCCGAGAGACATCGAACTCCTGCTTGTCCCTTGGACGCACGGTTCCTTTCTTGCCCAAGGCAAGCCGTTCCGCACTCCGCTGCCGTCGATTTCTCTATCGACAGACGCCTCCCTGTTGGGTTGGGGCGGTCATTGTGCAGGCAGGATGGTGTCGGGGGACTGGTCTCACTTGAGCACCATCCCCCATATCAATGTCCTCGAAATGATGGCAGTTCTTCTGTCGCTTCATCATTTCAGGTGTCACCTTGTTGGGCACACAGTGCTCGTTCTTACGGACAATGTCACGGTGGCTGCCTATATCAACCGTCAGGGCGGCACCCGGTCCTCCACGCTGAATGCCATGGCGGCTCATCTGTGGAGATGGTGTCATTCCATGACCATTGTTCCTGTTGCCTCGTTTATTCCTGGCCAGGACAATCTAGTCGCAGATTTCCTGTCTCGAGGCAGGTGTCTCCCCTCGGAGTGGAGTCTCCATCCGGAGATTTTCCACCTCCTTCTCAGGGTCTGGGGTCCCTTGGAGATCGACCTTTTTGCGTCGACCTTCAATCATCAGCTGCCGAGATATTGCTCTCGGGTCCAGGATCAGGAAGCGTGGGCGCTAGACGCCTTCTCCCTCAACTGGCAGGCTCTGCGGGGGTATGCCTTCCCTCCCTTTCAGCTGATTCCTCGTGTCCTCAGGAAGATCAGAGAGGATCAAGCTTGGGTCTTACTCATAGCTCCTCACTGGCCCAGGAGGTTTTGGTTCCCAGACCTTCTGAATCTCCTGGACGGCCAACCATTTCCTCTTCCGCTGAGATCGGACTTGGTAATGCAGCCCCTCTCGGGGATCCTCCACCATCATCCGGCAGCTCTCCATTTGACTGCCTGGCCGTTGTCGGGGAGGATGCAAGAAACTCGGGACTCTCTGAGAGGGCAGCCGAGTTTTTTTTGCAGAGTCGTAGAGGCTCCACGAGGGATCTCTACAACTCTCGGTTAGGGGCCTTCTTTAGTTGGTGTGAAGACCATGGTGTCTCACCACGTCGAGCCCCGGTTGGCCTTATAGCGGATTTTCTGATCTCCCTCTTTGATAAGGGTAGATCGATTTCGACTATCCGTGGTTATCGTTCAGCAATTGCCGCTATTCATGTTGGCTTTGCTGATGGTTCGGGGGTTTCTAACTCCCCTCTCTTGGCTAAGTTGACGCGGTCCTTCTTCTTGAAGCGTCCCTCAACGCCCAAGTTAACTCCGTCTTGGAGTCTACCCAAGGTCTTGGATTGTTTGGCTAAGCCACCCTTCGAACCTTTGGGTAAAGCGTCGTTACATCACTTGACAGTAAAGACGCTTTTTCTGGTCGCCATAGCCTCTGGGCAAAGGAGAAGTGTTCTTCATGCCCTTTGCCTTACCCCGGGACACATCCGTTGGGAGTCTGGAGGCGTGCGACTCATTCCTAAATCCTCGTTTGTTGCGAAGAACCAGTCGGCTTCTTCGGGTCCGGTTGAGATTTTTCTTCGCCCCTTGTCACATCTTTCCTCAGTTCCCGAGGATAAGGTCTGGTGCCCTGTGAGGGCCTTGAAATGGTACGTGGATAGGACCAAGTCTTGCCGCAAGGATGATCAACTCTTCGTCATTACCCGTGAGCCCTTCTCCCCTGCCTCTCGTGAGTCCATCTCGAGATGGCTTGTTGAAGCTATTCAGGCCGCCGGCCCTGAGGCTTTAATTTCGGGAGATAAGCCCCGTGCTCATGATACTAGGGGCATTAGTACTTCCTGGGCTCTTTTTCAGGGTGTGTCACTTGTTGACATTATGAAGGCTGCCTACTGGCGTTCCCCCAATTCCTTCATCTCCTTTTATCTAAGAGATGTTTTGTCTGATGAAGGATCCTTCTCTACTGTGACGTTGAGAGCGGCAACGTCTTCTCTGGGACCTCATTAACCTTCCTCTTTGGGACATGCCACCCGTTCTTGAGTGGGTGTTGGTCTAGCATAATAGGTAGATACATTGATTTATTGTAGTAAATCATTAAAATCAGAACTGATTTTATTATTTGCTAGATAAATCTATGTATCTACCTATGCCCCTCCCTCCTCCCCTCTCCTTGCCTAGCAACATGTCCGAGGTTTGTTTTGGGGCTGCTCGTTAAGAGGACGAGTGTGCGCGCGCGTCTTGCAACGTGCACGGAGGAAGGCGATGTCCTGGGTGGGGGGATATGCACAATTTGTGACTTTTTGTACTCGAATGGCTTGCGTAGTCGGAGACTAGCATAATAGGTAGATACATAGATTTATCTAGCAAATAATAAAATCAGTTCTGATTTTAATGTTTTAACATCTTATGGTCTACAGGGGATTGGGGGAGCTCAAAATATTGATAGAGAGGGAGTGAGATAGAGACAGTGGGAGATAAAATTGAGAGATGTGTATACAGAGATAAAGAAAGAAAGGGACAGACAGATAGACAGAGAATTGTAAAGTCTTCATATCTGTACTTCATATCCCATCTTTCCCTACATATCTTACCTATTTGTGACATTATGAAGAGATATGACATCATGTATCACAAAATCAAGTCAAATTGGCCCCTAGCTACATAATGGATGTCGTAAACCTGAAGAAGTCTTCAAGATCTGGTCTCCGCTTGGGAAACGCAGACCATTTCCAAGAATTGCGTTCTCAGTCATGGGGCGATCGATTATTCTGTGTGGCTGCCCCACGTGCTTGGAACTCCCTTACGTCAGACATTAAGTCGAGCTCATCAGCTAGAAACTTTCAAAAGAACTTGAAAACCTTCCTGGTGAAGAAGGCATACCATTAATGTTAAGATAATTATTTGAAATATGTACTGTTTATATTGCACTGTTTCTTTGATAATGTTATGTCTGTTTCCAAGATGATTGTTCATTCTTAATCATAGTTTTCGTTGATTTGTAACATTTGTTATGCTTTTCATTTATTGTGCGCCTGGGTGCCTCTTTCAGGCAGATTTGTGCACTTTATAGGTGTTTTTTTTTTAAATTAGAGAGGGAGTGAGAAAATTACAGATGAAAACACACAACGATGGAGCAACAGAGAATTGTAGGAGTAATGGGGGGGGGGGGGGGAGAAGGAGAGAGGTAATTTCAAAGTCTAGAGCTTTGCCTATCTTCATATCCTATCTTCTTCATGTGTCCTGTGCCAAGGACATTTGATGAATATAAGCATGCAGAAAGAGAAGTGTTTTATTTGACAGTGCCATTGAACTTGTTACACAGAATCTTCTTCAATAGACATATTCCTGTGACAAAAAGAGTGTCATTGCTGATGGGAATGGGTATCCATCATGTATTGTTGATTTAGCTGCAGTCTTGTCTAACTGTTCCATAAGATACTCTGGTTGTCTGAGAATGAATATTTGGCAAATTTAACCACCCCACCCCCTTCTCTCCCTCTCTCTCTCTATCTTTCTCTCTCTCTCTCTCTCTCTCTCTCTGCTCTCTGCTCTCTCTCTCTCTCTCTCTCTTTCTCTTCTCTCTCACTCTCCCTCTCTCTTCTCTTTCTGCAGTCATCATCTGACATTACAGTAAACATCATCTGACATTACAGTAAACACTGTTCATCTCTGTTATCAGATTAGTGGTCACATAGATACTTACCATCATAACATTGTGAAATATATTTATGCCATCACTTGGCCAAGAGTGCAATTATTTATCAAATGAAACAGGGAAGTCAGTAAATAGCAATGGAAAGATGAAAATTGGTAAAGAATGTAGAAAGATAAAGTAAGCATAAAAGAAAAGGCGAATTAGTGAAACTATTTAGAAATTTAAAAATTATTACCGTATACATACAATCAAGTTCACTTACCCTGTGACACTTGCACCTTTGTAATACCAAGATGAGATGAAGAGAGAAAAGGAGAGAGGGAGAGAGCTTATGGAGAAAAATTTATATTTCCCCAGCATTGCGGCATTCTTCTGTACTTTTGTTTGAACTAATGAAATCATTAGTCTCGATGTACCCATTATCTACCATCACTTCCGGCATAACTCCTGTGTAATGGCATGGAACATTATTGTTTAATCATGTGAGAGGAATTGGGAGTTATATGCTTTTAGGTATGACTTTGTTATCAACGGAGGAAAATTGAAGGCCTGTGTGTGCATGTGTGCATCATATAAAACCTCGTTCACACATGCTGTGGGAAACTACGCCAGAAAGAAACCAAGAGTGGTGTGCTTCATAATTCCATATCTTTTAACAACATGCTGATAAGTGAGTGTACGTAGGACCTTTGTTGCACGCAGCTACTTTTTTCATCCCCACTTGCCATTTATTAACACATTTTTTTTTAATGCTACGGTAAACCGCTGCACTTTACGGCGTCATATGTGAGCAAGACTTTATAGCTGCTCTTGTTTATTGCTTAATTAATCAGGATGTTAGTTCCTGTGGAACTAATTACTTTAAATAAAATATGAGCCTTGCAAAATGTGAATTGAATATGCATGTTAATCAATTTCTTAAATTGCTAAGGCATTGAGCAGTTTGTATGTCATGAAAAGTGGATTCTTGGGAGGCATTATGTCTTGAAGTTGATTTTGTATTCTACCATCTGCTGTAGAAAGTTAGCTTGCAAATCACGTTTGTCGAATGAATTTTAAAGTTGATGGCTTGACTAATGAAGATGCATCGAGAAATTTTTTGTTGTTGGGATTTTATAAAGTAACAATTGAAACTTGGTTAATTTTATGACTTAGAGACTACTTCAGAATTCAGAAAATTGCAGTTTGTTTGATTTTGATTGCAAGTGAATATGTCTAGAATATGCCAGGATTCTGATTATTGTCACGAAACTGAGTGGCATGAAAAGATGTTCCAGAATGCAAACAGCAAAATCGTTGGTGATAGAAGTGTATATAAAAGTTGTATTTTGACATTTGTAATGACAGTTTTGGTAATATTAAGCTTAATCAAGATAGTAGAGGTATTTTAACCTGTTCTATGCTTTAATGATATGTTTCTTAATGAAATTATGATTTTCAACAATATACATTTTGCATCTTTTCGCGCCACTACTTTTCGCCAAGCTACCTAAAAATACATGTATTTGGTTTTATACATGTGAATCAAGCAATCACTGTTTTACCCTTATTCTACTGGCAAGTCTACAGGGGAGCGTTTCATCAAGTGTTTTGTCAGTGATTTTTACCGACAACTGTTATAAGCTACTGAAATCCTTGCATCTGATTGGCTGAGAGCAAATTTGTCAGTAAAAATCACTGACAAAACACTTGATGAAATGCTCCCCAGATATGCATTTTTTTTAAACACCTTCACATAAGACAAAGGTTTTTTTTTATTATGGCCCCTTTTTTCATTGCTGATGTTGATTCAAATAGTGTTTTATAATATCAAACTTCAAATATCCTGAATAGATCTTGAAGATCTACATGGAGGACAAGCTGGTAGATTTAAAGATAAGAATTTGGCAGTATAGGAAGACAGTGACATATGCACAGAAGGGATTAATGATATCTTGAATGGCCATTTTTACATCTCCATTTTCTCTTCCCCCCCCCCCCCCCCCCTCATTTTGCTGTTCCAGGACTTTGTGCCCGATGTCCTGATGGAAGATGCTGAGATCGGAGAAGGGTCAGGTACAAGTCAATCTGGGATCAGAGGTCACCAGGCATATGGCACCATGGATCACGGTAGCGAGCACATTTCCTACCAGCCTCAGGTAGACACAGAATCGTCAGAACAAGAGGAATAGGCTTGATGCGACTTGTTCTACCTTCCAACCCAACAAATGCAGTGTAGGCTTCAAGACAGATGAAGAATGAAGAAGATTGATATCTGGAAAGAAAATATTAGCTCTGCTTGAATGAAAAAGGTATAGCCATCTCAAAGGTCCAGCATCCATGAGATCATTTTCATTTGAACCTATGTCCTGTGTGCATCATTTTAAAAAAGTGTGTACAGCCACTTTTAATAGTAACAAAAAGAGCAATGATTATATTGGACTACTGGTAGCTTTTTTGACATTTGTGCATGTGCTCAAGCTGACCACATGTTGGCACTTGCTTGAATGCAGGGAAAACAAAAACATGATTGTCTGGTTAATGTCTTAGCCTCTCCATGTGCAAAACCTCAGAGAATTATCTGTAATCACTTGTTTTCAATCCTGCCTTCTGGCAGAAGGCAAGATCTTCTTTAATAAAGCTTGTAGTTCATCGGGGTAGAATCATTATTATACGATATCCTCAGGGAAATTCTTTTTGTCTTTCCAATTTCTTGAATTGACACACAATACCCTAACATCCAATCTGAATGTTAGAGCTCACCTTAGAATAAAATTGCGATGAGAGGTTACTCATGAAGGTGAAAGAACCAGGACAGACATTTCAGAAGTTCTTGACAATAGCAGTGTCTGAATTAAGTTAGTCAAGCATTCCAGAAGGACACATTTATGGCAGACACCAGTTACCAGCAGCCAAGTTGGATGATATTAAAGTTTAAGGTAGGGTATTTCTTAGTCAAGAAAGAATTTTGCTCTAACTCCCTTTATTGATATTGGCTACACAATGTGCGTATATGAATGAAAAATTCTTAAGAAACCTTTCCAGTTGAAGCTTCATAACATATTATCATTTCTAAGCAATATTTGATCATACCAGCAATGCTTGCCAGAGTATTCAACCAAAGTAAGAAACAAGTATTCTGATTCTGATCGGAATAATTTGTAATAAGTTTTTGTAGATTTTCTCTGGATTTATTTTATGACGATAGGAAATTGGGTAGATTAAAGAGATCTTCCAAAGAAAAAGGTAATTTCATATGGATTTGCAGCGCATGTGGAATATAGTTATTCACACCAGCTTAAGGCTTGAAATACCTGGGAAAGAAGGTCAGGCTTCAGGCATTCAGACTCTATGTTACATCCTTTATCAACACAGTTCATTTGAACCAGCTAACTTGTGTCTTGAAAACCTTCATAAGAAGTGGCTACACATGATTATGTTGGCAAAGAAAAGGAAAAAATGCTACTATACAAGTCAATGTAGTTATTTTCAGAATTAACTACATCAGGACCCCGTTTCATAAAACTTGTCATCAATAACAACTACAACAGATCTATGACAAATCTGCTCAAAGCCAATCAAATTCATTGATTTTAGTAACTTATAACAGATATTGTAAATTTTTATTGATAGCAAGTTTTATGAAACAGTGCCCTGATGTGAGAAAAGGATACCAATCTTTATGTTAGAAATACAGGACCCGTGTTGGCTGTTTTGCATGTCTTCAGGATGTTACTTAGTGACAGGAAAGGGTTTGTATAGAGATCATACACATTGCATCATGCCTTCAAGTGCTGTATGGCTAAAGTTGGAAGTGGTCCTCAAGCTCATTCCACAGATATGAAAGGAAAAATAATGTACAGATGGCAAGAGTATCCATTCTGAAAGAGAATGGCTGTGAGTCAGAAGATGTCTATATATTTACAAGTATGTAGTAGGATATGAAATTATGTTACAAGTATAACAATGAATTAAAGAGTTGATGAATAGATGCATATCTGTATATTGGAAAGGCTATATGTTATATGGGTGTTGCAATATGTATGTTAATCTATATTTAAAAGGAAAAAAAAGAAAAGAAAAAAACACATAATTCTATATTAGGATAAGAGGTGATTACAAGTGGGCAGTGTATTGTGATTATCATATTCTTCAAGGCAAATTACTTATGAATATATTATAGTTCCAAACTTTTTTTTTCCAAGTATGAGACATATATTTTTATTCTACCAATAACTGCTAAAATATACCTTAACCCTGATGGAGATACAGCCCTAGGAAAAGTTGGTTCTCATCCTGTGTATTACAAAAACTGTCTTCAACATATCTTCCTTTCAAGAGTGTTGCATCTATTATGTATTTCTTATGATTTTAGTATTTGGAAAGTTGTTACCTCGCTTTTCTGTTATGCAGGTATCATTAATGATGCAATTATTATATTTTTCATTCATGTATAGTCCCCTTCTTTGTGTAAGATATATGTTTATTCATTTTTTCACTGCTCCTAATCTATTCAAACAATTTAGAAATGGCATAGAATTGAAAGTAGTTCTGGATTTCTCTTTTTTCAACATGTAAACATAATTCATGCAAATTGATGTCAGTGATTAAATCCATATATTTGTCATCTATTTTTTTTTTTTTAATTGATGAAGAATGCATAAGTAGAATAATTTATCATTAATATATTGCATAGTGCCAAAGTTCTATTAGATTATGGCTGTGTAAACCAAATTTGAGGCAGCTTCAAACAAACTTGTGTACCAAATTTGAGGCAGTTTCAAACAAACTTGTGTTTGTTTATAAAAACCAAGGAACATTCATTGGAATATTTAGATGTATTGACAAGTATTTATCAGCAAATCTATGAGAATTATAGTTATCTTGTGTAATTATGAATATAATGTCTTTTTTCATCCAAAACATGATTGAGTATTGTTTAATAAGTTGGGGTTTTGGGGGGGGTGTTTTCATGGCATAAATCTTTTTGTATGTTCATTAGCAATATGTGTTATAAATTTGATGAAGCAAGCTATGTATGAAAAATGCTCTTCTGTTGATATTA
Source organism: Heliocidaris tuberculata (assembly GCA_025618425.1). Classification (NCBI taxonomy): domain Eukaryota; kingdom Metazoa; phylum Echinodermata; class Echinoidea; order Camarodonta; family Echinometridae; genus Heliocidaris; species Heliocidaris tuberculata. Next base: position 44,820,616 of record CM046834.1, on the reverse strand, counting down.
CTAATACACACAGTCTTATCTTTCATAAATTTCATGACATGAATACATACTCGTTCTCTTTGTGCTAGTTTATTGGCAAAATGTACCATCAATTTGATGAAGCAGGTGGTATCAGACACAGGTATCAGAAATGGTTATGCAGAAAGCAGAAAGTTATTCAAAGTACCGAATTGGATATTAAACACATAGTGCTATCTGCCATAAATTTCATGGCATTATGAACGTCACCAACCCTTATTATCTTTGTGGAATTTCATTAGCAAAATGTGCCATTAATTTTGATGAGGCAGGCAATATCAGAGAGGACATCAGAATGTGCAGAAAGCAGAAAGCTTTTTTAAGTTCAAGGCTTCAGTGGCATGCATGATACATCGCCATCTCCATTACATGTCGATAGGAATCAATTGTCATTGGTTCATTACTGTAGCCTGGAGACGGATGAAGCCGTGGAATGCATTAATATCATGTCTGGTCTTTGTGAATGTTGCAATTCAAATCCCAGGATAAAGAGCTTAAATGTAATTCTATTTTTTTAGTAAATGGGTATTAACTTGGAGAGTGATTAGTCTGATTAGTATAGTACATCAAAATGCAATGAGAATTCTCAAGGATGTGACTTGACAGTCCTTTTTTTATGCACCCTCACTCCCCTTATATATTCATGAAGTATAAAGTTGCTGGAGAGAGGGGTAAAGTTCAGTTAGTAATACCAAAATATCCCTAGACAACAGCCTGTTGGAAGTAAAAGAAGACAGAGATGATTGTCAATTTCAAAAAGATCACTGTCTTGTTAGATGGAGGGGAAGTACTGGTGATGCACTGGAGCTGAGAGGGGGGAAGGTGGGGGGGGGGGGGGGTCAAACATGAGGTTGAGGTAGATATACCCAACTGTTTTGTAAAATCAGTGAAAATGTCACATCAATTTGTGAAAGTGCTTTTTTTTTTAAATATATCTCTCTGGAGTGAATGAGAAGTGGTACAAAAAGGGAATGTGGGCTTCATTATACCTTCAAGATCAAGGGTACTTCCTCACCTTGGAGGGGTAACAAGCTTAACCCCCTTCATCTCATGTCCTTTCTATGAACTGAATATTCTCAAAGAACACCAGATGTCTCTGAAAGACCTGCCAAACATGTCATGATATTCCAAGGATGTCATTTATGTTGATGCTTTTCCCCTCTTCCGTCGAAACTGGGTCAGATGGTATCGTATATTCCACGCTCTGATTCGGGAAGCGAATTGATATGTGGGTCATTGAAATTGGTCTCTGCCAGTTCCTCAGCACCAAGCTCTATACACATGTATTGCAGGGAAATTGTATCTTCCTGTGAAATAGATTTCTTCATGAATCTTCTTCCATGATAACAGAAGCAATTGAAGCAATTGAATCATGCAATATAGATTTCACAATTCTGTGTGAGAAGGTCCCGATGGTTTCCTTTCTCGCTGAAGGGATATTTTGGCCTACTTTCAATGGACATTGTCTGTTATTGTATGCTCTGTTGGGTTTCAGGCGAGAATCTGAGCTGCAGTTTTTGATCTTTCATATTTACACTTCCCACACAATTGAAAGTATAGCATGAAGAAAGTAATATTTAACCCTGTGATAGCCATAGGACAGTATAATGTACACAATATCACTAACATTTTAGGCTTCTCATTTACTAGAGGATTATAGGGCATGTAAAGAAAAAGGAATGGTGGTAGTCATAGAGAAAAGGAAATGCCTAGTGATTCTAATCATTTTTTGGATATATTATCTACTGAAAGCCAAAAGGGTGTTAGCTTATATTCTTTAATACATAGTTAGTGCCCTTCTGCCTCTGAACAGGTGATTGATTAATTTTTTTTTTTTTTTAAGCTTTTTCTGTTGAATCTCTGTGAGCATTCGACAGAGAATACAAAATTAATAACAGAAATGTAACCGGAGATATATGTGCAAATTATTTTTCACCCCACATTTGCTTTATACCCAATTTAGACCTCTGTGTAAGAGAAATAAAACATGCAGCAGCTTGGAATTGTGAAATCTCTGTATCTGTCAACTAATGCAAAATTGATTGATGCAAGATTTATTTCATTTCATTTCCAAATACAAAACATTATGATTTACAAAGTACAAAATCATGAAATGAAATGAAAAAGGAACCTACTGAAGAAAGATGTTACACTTTTTTGGAAATTGGGATATTAGTGAGTCATTTGGGTGACTGGTACATAGTGTTTTTATCAATATCAAACTGAAGACATTGTCCAATTACCTTTTTTACAACTTTTGCTGAAAGCATTTATGGACCCGAATATGTGTCACCTCATAATGATTAGATGAGATAATGAAGAGTGGTGACTAATGTGTTGATATACTGGAAGATCAAACATTCAGTGTAAATAATAATCCAGCATACTGGCCTGGGTGTTAATTCATAACTGTGTCACTGGTTGTAATGAAATACCCTGCTCATGAATCGGCTTCATTGCAAAAATAAGTGGCTGAATCTACAAATATCAGTCACTGAGCCTGGTTGGTAATGTGTGATCATCTCATCCATCCATGACATTGCATATTTTATGGAATTTTATTTCAGTCAAGTAACAATGACAACCAAACTCTTTCATCATTCAACTCCTTTAGTGATGCCCTTTTGCAGTATAACATAAATCAGAGAGGAAATGAGCTTCAGTTCATATGATGTGAATCCATCTTCTTCACCATTTTGTTTGAAAGTGCAAGGCCCCCTTTGCCAATCTGAAAATTTCCCCTGCCAAATTAGGTCAGCCTGATTTATGCCAGTGCTGTAATAATGGCTCTTGGGAGCACTACTGCTAAAAAATTTATCATCCGCTTTTGTTTTGCTCTAGATGTTATATGACAGTAGTCATATTTCTCATTCAGTGGTGTAATATCTGCGGGATATAAAAATTAATGACATGTGCATCTCTCTTTCCACTTTACCAAATAATAACTTGTGTCATGCATGTGTGTGGGGGGGATATGCCATTCTGGAATACAGCAATTATTTTTTCCAGCTTAATATTTTGTTGTGAATAAATGGAACAGTCAATATATAATGTGCTTGCTCTCAAACTGGAAACCCATCATTTTTTTAAAACAAATGTCAAGTATATATGTTTGGTGAAACATGAATCAAGAGCTGAGTTAAGATTGTTCAAAAGAGAGGCCTGAAATGTTTGAAAACTACAAAAGTTACGATCCTTAGGAGTCACGGCATAGATAGCGACGTAAATTTTGTCTTTACTGATATTATATTTCATAGTGTTCTGATGAAACAGATATTCAGTTATCATTCTGAAGGGAATTCTGTAGTACATGGACATGATAGCTGTTTGGATATGATATTGTATGCATCTACATGCATGGTAGGTGAACAAGTAGATGTGGCTGTTTCTACTTTTTTCTTTTTCAAGAATATTGTAAATGAACTCAATCTTATTTGTTCAATGACATTGCTTGATATGTTTAGGAAATTACTTGTCTGTATGTTGGTGAGAATTTGGTTGACAGTACTATGCATTGTGTATATCTATTAAACAAATAATTACAAAAGAATGTTACATCATCAGTATAAAATTCTATATAAAAACTAGTATTACAAACTCTAAAAAATACTATGATTATAATATTTATTACTAACTTGTAGAAGATATGTTATTATTAACAATTACCAAATTAGTACATGTATTTATGGATATGTTTTGAATGTTATAGATCAGCAATGAAGAGTTCATTTTGTTTATCTTGTCAGTATATTGGTCAACAGTACTTGCTTTATATTTTTCATATATGTCTATGTTTTTATGTTATTCCAGTATTCAGTGAATGAAATATGTAGAAATCATTCCATTTCTTTGTGTAATGTGCAATTTGAGATCTTAATATTATATACCTGTGTTTGTTATTCTTCTAATGGTGTATGTACTTGGAGAGCAGTTTTTGTGATAAGTTGTTTTTTTTTTAAGGTAGCTTTTCGAATTGTAGTAGCACATAAAACTGGCCCTTTAACAAGGGAACATGTGTTCACTTAACATTTATCCTTCACCTGTTTTGGATGTAGCTTGTGAGGGCAGGCATGCACCCCAATTCATGCCTGACCCAGTTAGAAAGATAAATACTGATACACCAGATGCCTTCCTTGTTTTAAAAAGTCAGTCATATATGCCACTTCATATCACAAAGCCACCTGAAACAATAATAATATAAATGTAATCATATTTTGTTTATCCTTTGCATGTACTATGGATAGGTATCTGATATATTTAGATTCAAAGGTATAAACACCTGTATATCATGAGTTCCATTACTCATTTTGATTTGTATTATCAAGTGTTCCAGATATAATACTGCTTGGTTTTAATAGGTATTTGCAATATTGTATCGGATAAATAGAGGTGGTAAAATCTAAACACCTGTTTGGTTGGATTTTAACTAGGTGTTAATGGAGCACCTATTACTTCTATTCTCTTCAGTAGGCCTATATTACTTAAACACTTGAGGTATCAGATTTGATGGATGTCATTTGAAAGGTCACTTTCGTCGAAGAAAAGTGCTATGTTGAAAGACCGTAGAGTGTCTAGTTCAACACCTGTTATTTTTAGAACAAGTGTCTAAACTCACTGTTAGAGTACAGCACATATTCTTCCCATTCTAATTAATTTGACCTATATGGAACACATGAGGTGTCAAGATCAAGAGACGTTTTGGACGTATTGGACTTTCATACACCAAGGAAAGTGCTTCATTGACCATCATAAGTGTTGTTTTTAACATCTGATCCTTGTGCTCTGAAAAGTCACCAAGAAAAGGCAAGAATGGTGTTACATTGAATGTCAATATCATTAAATTAACACATGATTTTGTTTTAACTGTATGAAGTCACATTTAGTTACAATATGAAGAGTGTAATATTGAACAGCAATGATATTGACTGTAGTACTCCAGATTTTATGATATCTAAGGTGACGTTGTACCCAGTATAGTTTCTTAATTAGAACTCTAGTGAGTAGTGTTTGGTCTAACACCTGAATTTTGTGCTGTGAAAGTGCTGAAATGTTTATCAGAGGTCTGTATATGTATAGAGTTATTCATAGTGGATTGTATGATAGAACTGTTTGCCATGATATTTATGCAATTGAATATTTGATTTAATCTCCAAGCTTCAGGATTATTCTCAAATAAAATACAAAATATCATGCTGTAACAGCAGCAAATGTGTTTGAGGTTGGTTTGATCTTATATGTTCATTTCTTTCATCTGGATTAATTTGTTTTGTACTACAATGTCCCCTTCATGTGTTTTATTTACTAAGTCATGTTTACATTTTGTCCATAGGTTAGTCTTTTTTCCTTATTAAATTTCTGTATTCTTGTCCTTTGTTATGTTAGTGATTCCAGAATAAGGAAAAGAAGAAGAAGAATAAAAGTGGAAGAAGGAGATAGAGGAGCAGAAGAATTAGAAGAAATAGCAGAAAGAAGAAAAGAAGGAGGAGAAGAAGAAGAAGAAAGAAGAAAAAAGAAAAGGATGGGAAAAGAAGTAGAAGAAGTAGAAGAAGAAAAAGAAGAGAGAAGAAGAAGAAGAGAGAAGGAGAAGAAATAAGATGAAGAGGAGAAGAAGAAGAAAAGAAATAGGAGGATAAGAAGGATAAGAAGAAGAAATAGGAGGAGGAGGAGGAAAGAAAAGAAGAAAGAAGAACAACACGAGAAAGCAGTGACGTTTAATTTGCCAAGTTCTTACCCTCTCCACTGGAAAAAAAACTGATTTGCTTGAAACAAAATACACACGACGCGAGCCGACATGGGAGAGAAGTTTCTTAAAGCAGGTGGGAGCGAGATCATCTTCCCTTAAAAGCAATTGTCATGACCCATACAGGTTGCATATCCAACAGAGATCAAAAAGGATTTACCTTGTCACAAGGGAAGAAAAGATGAAATCAATGACTCGAGTTACTTTTTTATGTCCAGGATTTCCCCCACAGTGCATGCAAAGTGGTGTGATGACGCTTTTGCGAATATCATCACAGAAAAAATGAGTGGAGCAGTTGATTTGACATGAATGTTGTGCGATAGAGTGTATGAAAGGCTTGAAAACATTGATGGGCTTTAGACCACATTTGAAAGGTCTCTGGCTGAATCGAGGTGCAATTTGATGAGGACGTGGGTAGGAGGGTTATCGTGTATTTCGATCAAAATTTATTTTTTGTAGAATTACTTTAGTTATGGCAACCATATATACGCCAATGCTTTATTCTGATTAGCTTTAAACCTATGACTGGCCTGATATTTCGTTCCGCCCAATTTTTGACCAGTTTGATAAGAAAAAAGGTTAGCCTGTTTTCTTCTCAAACCAAAATCACTCAAGAGGTCTGACAAACCACGTAGCAATGCTACTGATATAGGAAGGCTCGTCACATACGTTTCGCTAAGATGAATGCCGTCGAAAGATATTTCTAATTAATTGTCTTTTAATCTCCCCCAAGGTACCCTTCTCAAATAAGCGAAATGAACGGGGAAAGGGGGCCAGCTGGCGACTTATTAATGTGATTAACTGTTCGTGACAGAGATGAGTTATCAAATCCAACTTATGAGTATTCTCTGTATGTTACCCAAAAAAAATTATAATAGAGTTCCATCTTTATTTCGAAGTTTTGGCTACTTCTAGATCTTTTAATATTCACCAAGTTTGATATGTGTTAGTATCAGAATCACTTATTACATAGCGTATCACCAAATAAGTCATTTTCATTGCAGGTGCAATTAGAATCCTTTAAAACCTTTAAATTCAAGAGCATCACCAGAAACCATCTTTTTTGTGTTTATTTATTATTATTATTATTTTTTTATTTTTTTTTTTGCTTTGAAACTGTCCTCCCCCTTATTCTCCTCCACCACTCCTCCACCACTCTTCTCCGTTATCCCCTCCCCTCCCCTCCCTCATTCCTTTATGTTCTCGTCCTCATCTCCTCTTCCCTCTTTCCTCCTCACTAATGCTCCTCATCCCTCCTCCCCATCTTCCCCTTCTCCAATTTTACTCTCCTCCCCTTCCTCCCGCCCTTTTACAGACTAATCTAATGATGAAGTACTGAATGAGGATGAAAAATCAGGTTTCCATACCTGTCATCTTCATTATGATCATGAGAAGAACCAGTTTCAACATCGTCCGGATATTGACATAAATAACAGTCTATGACAGTCCCGAAAGGATTTCTATCAGCAGCTGCAGACCTCGCAAGCTAGCCAGCAGCCTTATAAAAATCGGAGGTTGTTGGAGGAGAAATTATGTTTAACATAGTATTTGCATTATACATAATTATTTACAACATTTAATACTTTCGGTATTTGTGCAAAATATGTTCTCAATATAATTCGCAAATATGTTAAAAGTGAATCATCAATAGGCAACATAAACATTCACAGTATGTTTACACATGTATGGATAGAAATTTGCTAACAATGATTTAAGTTTAGAAGGAATAAAAATCACTTGTATTTTCGAAAAGATACAAAACCTGGTTTAGTGAAGTCATAATCTTTAAAAAAAAAAAAATCTCATAAAATTCCATTGTGCTGTAGATAATGTAAACTACTTAAGAATGAGAGACGTCGTGATTATTATTGTTGAAGTATCGGGTGAAATTCATAAAAGTGGAAGTGTGAAGTAAGATGAGGAAGAGAAAATTAGATAGATCCTCGTATTATGACTCACACACAATCTAAGAACTATTATTTTCATACCAGTTGATACCCTAACGAATTTCATGCATCAGTAGCGGCGTATCTCGATAATTTATGTGACGGACTAGGATACTGATTCAAGGATGCTGATTCATTCTTAATAATGAGATTATTTGCACGCAATATGACTGTATTAATATTATCTGAAACATCGTCCTTGCGAGCCACTTTGAAATTTAATCACTCTCCATTCTCCATCGTTGAAACAAAAGATATGAGGCAAAAATTACATGAAATTTCCTACTTTTTTCTTTTCTTTCTTTGTCCATCCCCTCTCTCTCCCCCCCCCCTCTCTCTCTCTCTCTCTCTCTCTCTCTCTCTCTTTGTATCGTTCTCTCCCTTTTGTTTTTTGTTTTTTTATTCTCACTTATGCAGTGTGTCCCAGAAAAAAGTTAACAGTTGGAAAAAGTCTCCTCAAATAAATTTTTCAAAATATCTAAAAGACATTTTCATACCTGAGGATAGCTTAGGGTATCTTCTATCAATGACACCAAAATATCTCACACTATTTTACGCCTGAGTGAGCAAAAACAAATTTTGTGAAAGGGTGCAAAATCCAGACTTGACAAGAATTGATATTGGCTCTGGCTGGTATTAGCCAAGCTGAGAGTCATGAAAAGGCTTAGAAATCTCCATATTCTGATTAATAAAAGACAATTTATGAAATAACAGTTCTCTGTATATCCTTGCACATCCATCAACATCTTATGCTTGAGTGAGCAATTAACTACTTTGTTGAGTGTTTCAAATGTTAATTTTGGTCAGTCTTTTAATTTGATCTTGCTTGCTCACTCAACCATAAATTTTTAAGGTATATATCAGGAGATACAATGAACAAAGTCTGTTCTTTCATAGTCTTTTAATGATCGGGATATAAAATTTCTATTCCTTTTCATGACTCTTAACTTTGCTGACACCAGCAAGAACATAAACAAACATTAATTTGGTCAAGTACGGATTTTGCAACATTTCACCAAAAAATGGCTTTTGGTCACTCAAGCCTAAAATATTGTGAGATATTTTTGTGTCATTTAATAGAAAAGACCCTAAGCTATCCACACGTATGAACATTTCCTAAAAAATATTTAGAAATATTTAATTGGGAGACTTTTTTTAATTGTTAATTTTATACGGTTCTCAACTTTGTTGATATCAGCCAGAACAATACCAATTCTTGTCAAGTCTCAATTTTTCACCTGTTCACAAAAGTATTTTTTTGATCACTCAAACGTTATTGCTTGTCAGATTTTTTGGTGTTATTGCATAGGAGAGACCTTGGGCTATCTACAAGAATTAAAATCTATTGAAAATATTCTGAAATATTTATTTGGAGAGACTTTTTCCAACTGTTGACTTTTAGGGTAGTTTAAACTCCCATCTAACCCCCTTTTCCCCTCTCTCTCTTCTCTCTCTCTCTCTCTCTCTCTCTCTCTCTCTCTCTCACACACACACACATACACAAACACTCTATCACAATATTCGAGGTCAGGTACAAGGTAAGTTCAGACGTGAATTTCATTTTGCCCAAAGGCTGGGTGACAGCCAGCCATATGACGCATTCCTGATCTACCACTAAGAAAATGTCATTAAAAAAACGAGCATTTGGGAGATAGTTGATACTTGAAACCTCGAAAGCTTTCTATCAATATTAAGTCACATTATCAGGGGGCCATCGTCACTTTGGTAAATGCTAAAGTAGGGGGGAAAGGAATGAACGCGTTAAGGAGAAAAAACAACGCTTGCATGGTGCATTTTACGTGAAATGTTGCAGGAATCGATAATGTATACCGTACAATCTTTTTTTCTTTTTTTTTTTAGAAAGTTATGGATTATAGATATCCTTTTAATGTAGAATTTGGGAATACATTTTGATAGGCCTGTAAATTTTTAATGTTCATATTAGCTCCCTACTCTTGAATTAAGACAATGGAAAATATAATCCAGTCTAAACGTTATATTTATCGCTTCAGGGTCGTACAGAATTTAAATTGAGCTGCAGGGTTTGGTAAAATGATCTTTATGAAAACATTATATTTGTAATAAAACCATTTTTTTCGTATAATCATATTAATTATGGTTCACATGTTGATGTTTTTCTGCTAGAAATACAAACAAACCCACACGACATCTACAATACAAGCTGTGTTGTCGCCATGATAGTTAATTGGCATGACTGACGCACAGCGATATTTGATAACTTACCATTTACTGTTTACTCGTCTGATTCAACATAGTTCTCAGATATCTTGGATGGTTACGTGTCAGGGGTGCTAAAGAATTTGCAAAACATTATTTAGTTTACAAATTGAAAGTCCATTATCATTTCCATTAAGTATAATAGTAAGGGCCTCTACATTGAAGAAGAAGAAGCAGTTGTAGTATGAATGTACAAAATATACGGTATATTGTAGTGTGGAATGTATCATATTTTTGTGACAAGCGTTATTGTTGAAATGGTAAGATTGATAATATCAATAAATGATATCATTGCGAATATTACAGCATTTTATTCGACACTTCTAACATAATCGTTATGAGATATACACAATGTAAAAGGTGTCGGTTATATTGTTCTTAACGAATATTATGTTAGATGATCTTGTGGGCTTGTCATGGTATTTCTCCTATAATATCAATCCACTTCTCTTCTTTTCCAGTGAGATTTATATCTTAAAAGTAAAATATGATGACAGACTGTCCTATTCAGACCACCGTATTATCATATTGTATGATGTATCTGCAGAATAAATCTACTTAATATAGTCAAAGTTTAATAAAAACCTGCACCTGCTACGCCGTAAGGCACCATCGATCTTAGGTTATGCAGGTGATTTTAATACATTGCGTTTAGGGAGAGACTTTCTCTAATGTGACTATGATTGGAATGGGTTATAAAAATGTTCTTTGGTTAATTTGATCATGTATACTACACTTTCTTTCATATAATATTTGCTTTCTCTTTCTCTTTCTCTTTCTGTCTGTCAGTCCCTCTGTGTCTCTCAATCTCTCTTCCTTTCTCTTTCTTTCTATCGGTCTCTCGATTTCACTCCTCTCTTTCTCTATCTCTCCCCATTTCTTTCTTGCACACACCCTCACTAACACGCGCACACGCACACACCCCCTATAACACACGCACGCACACAAGTCTACTCGATCGTCCTTTCTCTCTGTACGCTTCTCTCTCTCTCTCCTTCTCTTGCTTATTCAGACCAAATAGGTGTCTGCAGATATCAGAACATGATGGTGTTGCATTGTATTGTAACATCTGTAACTTTTTTTTCACCAAAAGTCAAGTTGTTTTTAGGTTTTTTTTAATAATGATTGGCACTATAGTTGCCCACAGATTTATATAAATAAGTTGAATCCACATTGTGATACCGTCCTGTTTTGATCATCGGCCTAAATCAGGGCAATACAATCCTCAATAAATATTTCCTGCCGACATTATCTCCCCTGCCACTGATATTGATCGATACTTCTAACTAGCCAATAATCCTATTATACACCTGTCGTCCTATTCAAATAATGACGATCAATAATACAACTGGGATTTGCATAGCTAGCATAGCTGACATTCCATACAAACAAAATATCAATATTTTGCCCCTCCTATCATCTATGTTCTGAGTTACGTTATAAACATGACAATATAGTTATAGGAAATTTAAATATATGAAAAATATTCCCTTGGGCTAGTGGATCTGTAAACTGCAATGAGAACAATAAAAGCCTTAAGGTTTTAAACAACAAAATCATGTCTTCTGATGTCCCAACATTCGTCATTATTTTTTGTTTAAAAATATTGTATCTCTCTTTAACGCTTACAACTTGCAACAAATTATTTTCATCATTTTAATAGTCCTTCTAGTTAGTTTTTGTGATTTGTGCATTTGATTTCATTCATGAATGATATCCTGACCATTATTGTTATCTCGTAAATGATAACTGTATTTGAAATAGCATCAAGCTCT